>CAUYQU010064883.1:0-49748 GCA_963574635.1 Cheracebus regulus | reverse complement strand
TTTCCTCCATAAGATCTTTCCATTCCATTTTCTAGGTTCTCCTCTCTATACAATAATTGTAATTTGTTTAATTGAGATTATCTCTAGCATGGTTCTGATCTAGTACTGTTTCTACCAATGCACAGAATATCTGCCTGGATTCAGCCAAATCTGCTCAAGCATTAAAAAGCTAAGTACTTAGGCTTTGGTCTTGGCATGGTCTAATCTATGAATCTATATCTGAAAAAAAAAGAGCATGTGGAATCAATTGAAGCAAAAAGAGAAGAGAGAATGTGGAGGAATATTTTTATTCATACATATTTTCCTCCTATGGCATAGTAATCACTTGACCATAGTATTTGGCTAGACGTGACTGTGGTACCATTCTTCATTTAATCATTGATTCAGTGATTAGCTAAGGATTATATTTGTATTATATTTGGCCCTCTGGAAGCCCTAAAATATAAAAACATCCTCACATTTTATATTGTCGGAATATGTGTGCATAGAATCTAAATCAATTGTATTCTGGCTCTAAAACTGGTGAAAAGAGAATCAGAATAAATTTTTTTCTCTCCCTTTAAATAGTATTTTGTATTTTCCTGCACCTTACACTACTGGCTCTTAAGCCAGATGCCACTGTGGCTGAGAGAACCCATGAATGCTGATGTCATCCAGATTTTAAAATAAAACAGAAAACACACTTCCCTGCAAAACCACCAGATGCTGTTACTCAGACAAACCACTTTATACCATTCTGATTGGGACATGATTTACTACACTGAATGTAAATGGAGAAAATTCAGGGGAGGAAATATTTAAAATTACAAAGAAATAGGAGGGTTTTTCAATAGAAAGATTGGTCCTGAAGTTTGAAGGCTGAGAGGAAACAAATTGAAACCTGTGAAACCAAGAATATAAATAAGATGAACAATGACTGAATCACTAAATCCTGCAATACAGCAATTAGAGGGTGTCCTTAAATGCTGGAAAGGTATATTTTATACAAATGAGGAGTAGTAAACACACTGAACAGCCATTCATTTCCCCAAAAGCTGTCCAATGCTAAATGTATCCATTACAACTACTTAGGCAGTTAAGCTGAAATTGGGTTATTAAGAGAAAAGAAGGAAATAGATATCTCTCAGATGTGTGATTTTAATGGCACAGGGAAAACATTGATTATCCCGTGTCTTCTGAGAGAGAAACACTTTGGACTTTATAAAGGTAATTCTTATTTTGAGCACCTTCTGTCTTTGGACTTTTGTGCTGTTTATAAGCAACCACTTAAAAAAGTAAACATGGGAATTTCAAGCAAATAAAACACTAACCCAGGTTATTTTGTTACATAATTAGTTATAGTTGGTGAAGTCTTAGAGGAAGTATTAAAGTTTCTCACTAAAATGAGATTTTTAACATTATCTGATATTAAATATTTGTCACATTGTGTTTATACTTAACCCCATCACTAATACCATTGATAATGAAAATGAGTGCTTTATATATGCATATTAAGTTATTCATTCTTTTTTTAAATAATGTGAGGTACATTTTCAGTCCATTTTGTTGTATGATTTTTAATCTATATGGTACAAAACAGTAAATATTCATAGAAGGTCAACAAACTATACAAGAAACACTTGGAATAAATCTGGCAGATTGTTTCTAGTTAGGCATTAACTCTGTTTATCATTTGAGGAATTCTCAGTAGTTGTACCAGAGGTGATTGATTATTAAATCTATTAATTAGATATAAAATATGAATATGTTTGGTTCAAAAGAAGTCAACAAGGTATAATTATCACACAAATCAACAATAAAGAAAGACATGTCTTAGGACATTTGAAAAAATCACACGTAGCTTATATTCCTGAGAATCTTGATCATGACAAAACCTGGGTTTCACTGACTAGATACAAAATGTGTGGGGCATTTTCTTACTGCATGTTTAAGCATAGTTAGAATTAGAATCTGAAAAATGTTTTAACTGTACAGCCTTGCAATTATTTCAGTCTAACTATCAGAGGAGTTAATAACATCCTCTGATGTTATTAACATCAGAGCTAGTTTTACCTGACTTTTTTTTTTTTGCAAGGCCTACGCTGGGTTCTGTGTTCTAATGTACAGAATATCTACCTGGACTCAGCCAAATTTGCTCTCAGATAAGAAAATTAATTTAATAAATTAATAATTTAATATGTAAACCTGTCTCACATGTAATATGAAGAGGTTACCTGGTTTTAAAAAATCAATTTTATTTCACTTGTGCTTTTCTTTAAGTATTTGAATGCTTAAGATTTGGTATAATTCTTATTTGATAGTCTTGAAAATTGGCTACAGTCTGTGGAAAATATGAGAGTTCACTTAACTATCTAAAAATTGTATCTACATGATGCCAAAACTCTATTTCAGGGAATCTTTGTTAATTTTCTATGGATTTTAGCTTTCACCTATGTCTGTTTTCTTCTCCTGATATTATTTACAAGACATTTTCCAAAAATAAAAATAAAAACTACTGATTATATCTCCTTAAGAATTTAAGTGAGTATATGAGCTCAGCTCATCAGCTTTAAGTAATGAGAACATACTTTAAGACACATGATGTTTCAAGTCACAGCAAAATGCAAGCTACAGGCTTAAACTGTCCAGGTCATGGCAATGGTAGATGCTATAGAATCTGGGATCAACTTTGCCATTAACCATCTGCGTTTCTTTTTGTTTTGTTTTTTTTTTTTTACTTCCAAGACTGTGTTCCTCTTGCTTTTGACTGACCAGTTGCATAAATAATTTTGGAATAAGCTTCTGATTAAACACCTACATATAACACTGCTAAATGTGATTTGCAAAGCCAATAGAATACCCAAGAAATAGTCGGAACTGCTTACCTTTATCCTTTGAGAAATAACAGTCTGCTTTCAGAGGATAATATTGAATTTTAAAAGTGAGTTACCAACCACTGCTTTGCTTGCTCTCTCTAATTAGCAGGTATTAGCATCTAAAGAAAGTCAAAAGAAATTGGTCAAACTGTGATCTGCCTTCACACCTTTAGTCAACCTTTGAAAGTCCTCCTATCTGCAAGCGTCTCAAATAATTACTGAATCACGCACACACATATTTCCTTAAATGAAGTTAGTAATCATGAATGCTAATCAAAAGTTCATTGAATCAGCAGGGAGTGTAATAAAGGGATTCATAAACCAAATAAGTGTTTTCTTTTGCTTAACACACACACACACACACACACGCACACAAACACAGCCTACCTCACTGATTCCAAGGAGGCAATTCAGCTCATATAGAAGCTGTAAGTCTATAATACCTGACTCTTGGAAGTGAATTAAATAATAAATGCTCAGGCTAGCCTGTTCAAAATTGTAAGTCTGACATATTGAGCTTGATGGAACTTTCACTCAGGGATTTCTGCCTTTCGCTAGTAACCCCTCCTGTTGGACTTAGAGAACTGAGTCAACTAGGGATGCTGGTTGGAAAGCCATCCCTGTGTGGTGTTAACTGTAAACACATTGTTTGTATTTTAACAGGGAACTTGAAGGCCAAAGATTTCAGGAGCTAAAGGATTAGGGTTGCTTCGGGAGAATCTCAGCAAATAGGCAAAGTACAGCACTTTTGGGGGCATGTTCCTACCTGCTCAGAAAGTTGCCAAGTTCCCTTTTTGTCCACTTCCAGCCTTATCTGTGGGATTTTCCCCTATAACAACTGTTTGAAGGGTGTTGAAGGATGCTATTACTTTCATCAAATATGAGAGAAAGTAATGAACTTTGATTTCATTATCAGAAGAAATGCTTTATAGTTAAAATCTGAAAACTTGAAAATTAAGTATATTCAGAAATGGAGGGGTGTTTTTTTCCATTTTTAATAAGTTTCCTGGAATACTACTTAACTTTTTAAATTAGAACTGCACTCAGACATCTAAGGTAATTTTATGATTGTATTAAGCCTACTTAAAATAAAAGCCACCCTCTGTAGAATTTTTTAGCTGTAGAATATATAGACACATTTACATGCAGGTTTTTAATTCCTAAGTATTTCTTCTCTCTCATCAGTCCTAGTCCCCCTTATTAAAATAAAAAAAGGCTTTTCCAGAACAGACAGTGATACAGCTTGAGGATTGTAATACTTTTCTCAGATTGTAGCTCAAAGACCAGTATCACCTGGGAACTTGTTAAAAATGCAGCATCTCAGGCCTCACCCCAGAATGCTGAATACGGAATTGGAATCTGCATTTGCATTCTAACAAGACAGCCAGATGATTCATACATACTTTAAAGTGTGGGAAATGCCGCTCTAGAGCACGCCTTAAGAAGGGCAATGTAGCACAGTGGTTAGGAAAAAGAATTCTGGATCTGAAATGCCTGATTCAGATCCCAACTTCATCGCTATGCTAGCCATGTGGCCTTGGGCAAATTACTTAACCCTTCAATGCCTCCATTTCTTGATCTATAAAAGTGAGAATACTTATAATACCTACATCTTTGGATATTCATGAGGTCAAAATAAATATGAGTAAAACGCAAACATACTGGTGTATAGGAAATGCTATACAAAGCTGGTTGCTTATTTCTAAATAAAATTATATTTTCTTTATATTATTATTAAATAGTATTAGATATAGTCACCATTATTAAAAAGAGAAAGGCTTCTTTTTGTGCCTTTTGGAAAAATGTCTTGAATAATGACAAATTACTAAGAAAACAGCAGTATTGCAGTAGTTAGATAAAAAAGGTACATATTTATTCTATTTTTAAAAATTGTGTGGTGCTAATGAGGCCAAGGCGGTGGGTTTAATCCCTTTGTCAATCTTACTAGCTTCTCATTGGAAAAAAAAAAATAAAACAAAGAAATCCATTTTTTCCATGGGAGTTTTTAGTAGAGAAATTTTATCTCCCCTCCCCGCTTCTAAAACCCCTGCCACTAAGCCCTCCTCAGCCTGCCTCTGACCCCAGGGAGCCATCTCACAAGTGCTTGGCATTGCCTAAAAGTGTATATCAGAAAAAGAGAAAAGAAAAATTTGTCAGGCACAGAACCAATCAAGGGCCAGAGAAAACAATGAGGAGGGGATGGGAGTTTTGATGATGTTTGGATCAGTTATTAAAAACATTGTGGTTATTAATATAAACAGTTTTGCAGCCACTTGGGGTTTTTGAAGTACTTTTTCCCATTTTGTATTTTGAAACAGAATGGCCTCCCACCTGCACTCATCATAGAAACCAATAATAAAGTTCATGTCTTTCATTTGAACCATAGTCTCTAGATACTTTATGATAATCATTGTGCTTTGAAGTGCTACCTTAATGCTTCTGTACTTTAGTCACTAACTTTTTGTTAGTAACACAGCATTTGATCTGCCATTATACTAGATGGTAAATGTGTAGACAGGAGTATTCTTCCCAGTCCCAGAAATGTGGAGGTCCAGAAACTGAACTAGGTAGGCTACTGTGTCTCTGAAGCTTGAATCACTTGTCCCTTGGAAAGTAGCTTGGCAGTCTGAGAGGCAGCAACCTACAGCATTGCTGAGTCTTTGTCCTACAGTTGAGCCTATGGAGAGAAGAGAAATACAGATGTGAAACTAATAAGCCAGAAACCAGAGGTAATTCCAATAGAAGGTGAGAGGCTGAGTCAAGCTTTTTATAGGGTCTCTGTCCTTGGACATGGCAGGCAGTTCGCAAGTAAAGGCACCAACCTTAAATGGGCTGCTTGTGTTTGGAGGTACTCAGGGATGAGGGCAGAACCTGGAGAAGGAGGACTCTATGGTGGATTTTGTGAATGTAGTTTTTGACAAGCCATGAAAAGTCCAATTTGTGAAGGAAATTACGTGTTGATTTTTAAATATTTTTATCTTCACGTTCTAGCTCCAAGACATTAAAATTATCTTAACAAGATAGTTAATAATAAGGTCAGTTCATAATTGAAGCAAACATAAGGATTCTTATTTTCAAGGTAAACATTTGTATTGAACAAATTTTATGTTATCTGCATGTATTCCTTTTTGAAAGTATGTTTTCAAATAGTGCCTTCATATTTATAAAGAAGCATATATAGTTCAAGGAGAGTACCAGGACCCGCTCCCACCTCGTTCTACCATCTCTTACCCTCTCCCCAGTCCCTCCAGGTCAGTATCAACCTCACTGGCTTTCATAAACTTGTCCTCCTTTCTCACCTGGACTGAAATGCCCATTACTAGATTTAATATTTTGTTAAATAACTAAATAATCATTAAATATGATTACGGAAGACTCTGTTACAATGCATTCCTGTTTTCTGGAAATAAAAGGAGGGCTGTGATAACTTCTCATTTACGCATTTGGATGTGGGTGGAAGTTCATAGGAGATGGCGTAGGATAAATTCCCACGGAGTGGAGACAGATTTTTCCTACTTCACAGTTGTCTTTTGGCTAACCCTAGCCCAATTTATAATTCTTTTTCAGGAGTCTTGAACCACTGACAGATAAAAAATACAGTACTCATTAATCAAAGGTTGTGTAAAAATGTTGCAGATATGATTATATAGCTAATATAGATTGGAAATAGGATATAATTTGGAAGTTTATATAAATTACATTTTAGTAGAATAGAATAAATGTAAGCTTCCTTTCATTTAATGTTGTTCAAATGCATATTCTGGCTGATTTTTTTTTTTTTTGGTCTTTTTGTTCTATCAGTTACCAAAAGAGTGGTATTAAAATCTTTCACTATGATTATATATTTGTCTATTTCTGACTTTGATTCTGTTCATTTTGGGTCATGCAGTCATTGTATAAGGCATGTACAAATGCATAATTGTGATGAATTCAGCTTTTCATCATCATGAAGGATTCCTCATTATCTCTAGTAGCACTTCTTGTCTTAAAGTCTAGTTTGTCTCATATCCATAGGACTTTCTTTTGCTGTTTGCATGACTTGTCTTTTTTTATCCTTTTAGTTCACCTTTGTGTTTACATTTAAAGCGTGCCTCTTACCATCAGCATATAATTGGATTGCCTTTTTATCCAGCCTGGTAATACAGGTTTTTAATTAAAATATTTAGTCAATTTTCATTTCATATAATTACTGATGTGGTTGGAATTAGAGCTATTATTTTGTTATTCTATTTGCCCCATTAGTTTTTTATTTCTCTTTTTCTCTATTCCTGATCTCTTGAATTTTAATTCCTCTTTTAATTGAATTTTTAGCTGTGACTTTTGTCGTTTGTTTTTAGTGGTTACTCTAAAGATTACAATATGCATCCTTAACTTGGCATAATTTAGAGTTAATGGTGTATTATTTCATGTAAAATGTGACATTATTGAAACAGTGGAGTTCTACTTGTCACCCACACATGTTTTGTGCTAGGGTTGTCATGTGTGTTAGATCTGCATCCATATAAACCCCGTCATTTGTTTGTTTTTATTTGTATATAATACGTTGCTTTTCTCCGGCTGCTTTATTTGCTTTTCATTAGTTCAACCATCATGTGCCTAGTTTAGGTTTTCTTTATATTTATCCTACCTAGGGTCCAATGAGCTTTTGAATCCCTTAAGTATGTTTTTCAGCAAATTTGGATTGTTTAGGAGCATTCTCTCCTCACCTTCCGGAACTTCAGTTACATGTGTGGTAGACTGCTTGTTATTTTCTCACAGATCATTGAAGCTCTGTTCATTTCTTAAAATTGTTTTTCTCTGTGTAATTGAAATAGGATGCTTCCTATTGATTTGTTTATACATTCATTGGCTTTTTTTATTCTACCCTTAACCTAATTCCATTTCGTGAATTTTTCATTTTGGATATTATAATTTTTAGTTCTGAAATTACATTTGTTCCTTTTTACAACATTTGTTGCTCTTCTGCAATTCTTCATTTGTTCATTCATTATGGCCATACTTTCATTAATATAGTCAAGATACTTTAAAGTCTTCATCTGCTAATTCTAATATTTAATCATCTTGGTGGTAATTTCAGTTGACTGATTTTTTTTTAACTACAGGTCACATTTTGGGGTGGTTTTTTTTTTTTCAATTTCTTTATTATACTGTGAATTGTTGTTTTATTTTTCTTTAAAGAGTGCTGCGTTTGTTCTGGCAGGGAGTTAAATTACTAGCAGATTACTGACCCTGTCAGATTTGGAATTATTTATTTGCTAGGGCAGTTTATTTTGACTTTGAACTTAACCCAGTAATGTGCTTCTTCCTTTGAGAAATCATTCTGATTTCTAAGCTGCAGACTTTTTGACATCTCAGATACCTTTATTGCCCAAGAACTTTGTGAGGTTTCTCCATTCTGACTGAGCTAGGACTACAAAATCTTCTAGCACTATACAGACTTTGGTTTCACCATTCCTCTCTTATCTCTGTAGCAGCTGATCTGTTCGAGGCTTTACATAGTCTCACTCTATCAGCAGACCAATCTTTAGAAAAGGACCCATAGCATATACAGCTGTGTAGCTCCTCTGACCACTTCCAGCTCTACCATGTGTAAGCTCTGTGACCTCAGCAAACACATTTTTCCTATGCCTACATTTCCATATCTTTCAATTTGAACTAAACCCACCTGTTTTCGTGCTGCTGATAAAGACATACCCAAGACTGAGCAATTTACAAAAGAAAGAAGTTTAATTGAACTTACACTTTCACGTGACTGGGGAAGCCTCAAAATCATGGTGAAAGGCAAGGAGGAGAAAGTCGCATCTTACATGAATGGCACCAGGCAAAGAGAGAGCTTTTGCAGGCAAACTCCCATTTTTTAAAACCATGATATCTTGTCAGACTCATTCACTGTCACCAGAACAGCACAGGAAAGACCCGCTCCCATAATTCAGTCACCTCCAACCAGGTTTCCCCCACAACACATGGAAATTGTAGGAGTTACAATTCAAGATGAGATTTGGGTCGGGACACAGACAAACCATATCTTCCTGCATAGGCCTCTCCCAAATCTCATGATCTCACATTTCAAAACAAGTCATGCCTTCCCAACAGGTCCCCAAAGTCTTAATTCATCTTAGCATTAACTCAAAAGTCCACAGTCCAAAGTCTCATTTGAAACAAGTCAAGTCCCTTCCACCTATAAGCCTGTAAAATCAAAAGCAAGTTACTTCCTAGATACAATGGAGGTACAGGCATTGGGTAAATCCACCCATTCCAAATGGGAGAAATTGGCCAAAACAAAGGGGCTACAGGTCCCGTGCAAGTCCTAATTCCAGCAGGGTAGTCAAATTTTAGAGCCCCAAAATGATCTCTTTTGACTCCATGTCTCACATTCCAGGTCATGCTGATGCAAGAGGTGGGTTCCCATGGTCTTGGGCAGCTCCACCCCTGTGGCTTTGCAGGGAACAGCCTCCCTCCTGGCTGCTTTCACGAGCTGGTGTTGAGTGTCTGCGACTTTTCCAGGTGCACGGTGCAAGCTCTCATGAATCTACTGTTCTGGAGTCTGGAGGACAATGGCCCTCTTCTCACTGCTCCACTAGGTGGTGCCTCAGTAGGACTCTGTCTGGGCTCCAACCCCACATTTCCCTTCTCTACTGCCCTAGCAGAGGTTTTCCATGAGGGCCCTGCTCCTGCAGCAAACTTCTACCTTGGCACCCACCTGTTTCCATATATCTTCTGAAGTCTAGGCAGCAGAGATTCCCAAACCTCAATTCTTGACTTATGTGCACCTGCAGGCTCAACACCCCATGAAAGCTGAAGGTTTGGGGCTTCCATCCTCTGAGGCAACAGCCTGAACTGTACCTTGACCCCTTTTAGTCACGGCTGGAATGGCTGGAATGCAGGGCACTAAGTCTCTCGACTGAACAGCATGGGGACCCTGGGCCTAGCCCACAAAACCACTTTCTCCTAGGCCTCCAAGCCTGTGATGGGAGGGGTTGCCATGAAGACCTCTGATATGCCCTGGAGACATTTTCCCCATTGTCTTGGGAATTAACATTCAGCTCCTCATTATTTATGCAAATTTCTGCAGCTGGCTTCAATTTCTCCTCAGAAAATGGGTTTTTCTTTTCTATCACATTGGCTGCAAATTTTCTGAACCTTTATGCTCTCCTTCCCTTATAAAACTGAATGTTTTTAGCAGCATCCAAGTCACCTCTTGAATGCTTTGCTACTTAGAAATTTCTTCTCCACAATGCAGAGTACTAACCACTATCTTAAAGATATCCATGATGCATAAAAACTTTCAAAAATGTCTCTCTGTTTTTCAATAATAAATGCCTAATTAATACTAAAAAATATTCTTCTGCCAGATAATCCTAAATCATCTCTCTCAAGTTCAAAGCTCCACAAATCTCTAGGACGGGGCCAAAATGCTTTAGTCTCTTTGCTAAAACATAACAAGAGTCACCTTTACTCAATTTCCCAAAAAGTTCCTCATCTCCATCTGAGGCCACCTCAGCCTGGACCTTATTGTCTCTATCAGACTTTTGGTCAAAGCCACTTAACAAGTCTCTAGGAAGTTCCAAACATTCCCACCTTTTCCTGACTTCTTCTGCCTTCCTGTCATCTTCTTCCAAACTGTTCCAGCCTCTGCCTGTTATCCACTTCCAAAGTTGCTTCCACATTTTCAGTTATCTTTTCAGCCACACCCCTCTCAGTACCAATTTACTGTATTAGTCCATTTTCATGCTGCTGATAAAAACTGTAAGGAATCATTCCCGAGACTGGGCAAGTTACAAAAGAAAGAAGTTTAATTGGACTTAACAGTTCCACGTGGCTGGGGAAGTCTCACAATCATGGCAGAAGGCAAGGAGGAGCAAGTCACATCTTACGTAGATGGTGTCAGGCAAAGAGAGAGCTTGTGCAGGCAAACTCTCATTTTTTAAAGCCATCAGATTTCATGAGACTCATTTGCTATCATGAGAAGATCACAGGAAAGACCTGCCCCCATAATTCAATCACCTCTCACCAAATTCCTCCTACAACACTTGGGAACTGTGGGAGTTACAAATCAAGATGAGATTTGGGTGGGGACACAGGCAAATCATACCATGAACATTTTCTGAAAATCCATTCTGATTCAAAACAGAACAAAAGTTTTCTTTTAATTTATTTTAATAAATAGCAGTAGATGAAAACCTGTTTGTTTATGTCTTTGTTGAGCCTATTTAAATTTTCCACTCTTAGAACTGACTTAAAGGAAGCTTAACTGGGAAATGGTTAATGATTCTTTAGGAGAGCAGAAAGTATGAGACTAAGATGACTGAATAGTAACAGCTGGAACAATACTATCAGAAAAGCAGAGTTTGTTTTGTGTAAGGCTACCTTTTTTAATCAGAATAAATTTAAATCAAATAATCAGACATTAATGACCACTTTCAAGAGCACAGAATTTGGTGTCAAGCTGACATTTGTTTTTAATCTTATTTCTACTCTCTCTAAACAATATGACTTTGAGAAAGTTCATTTCCCTTCACTTTATTCTTTTATCGGCAACAGAAGAAAATGCATGTCAGTCACATGAGTAGTGTTTTTATTTTGCCTTTACACATTACATTCACCTTCTAGAAATAGAAAATACAAAATTATCCTAAGGAAAGAGAAAACAGTGGGTCAATTGATATGTTTAAAAAGAAACTAAGGCAAGATTTATGTTGTCATGAAAAAAACATAACAAGTGTTTGCCTGTTTTATAGAAATATGTATTTTCTAAAACATCAAGTCTATTACCCTTTTTAATTATTGTAAAACCACTTAACCTGAGATCTATTATAACAATTTTTAAGTGTACAATACAGTATTGCTAATTATAGGATCCAAAGTTTTAAAGTGTCATCTACTTTACAGTCAGTGTGACAAATGAGGATACACATGTACTGCAGCTGGCACAAGGTATGGGCACTGTAGGTGGATTCATCCCTGCTCCATTCTGCATGCAAAGCCCTGTGCCCTGCAGCTGCTCCTGATTTGTTGAAGGCATTCTCCCTAATGATATCCTCAGTTCTGTTAGAGCTTTAAACTACAGTGACTACCAGAACCTGCTTGAGAGGCAAGTTATGTCTCCTTTTGAAATACACATTGAAATTAGCCCAACATATTTTTTCCTATTCAAATATCCTTTTGAAATTTCCCACTGTTAGCATTTTGGATTGATAGATCCTTGCTGGCTAGAAATTAGGAGGATATATAAATTTAAAATTTCTGCTTTAAATTTTCATGCAAATCAATTTACAAAAATAAGACTATCTCACAACTTCTATAGGATACACCAAGGAAAATGTTCCTTATGAGCCCTGTGGTGTTTTTGTTTATGTTTATGTTGTTTTGAGACCAGGATCTCACTTGGTCACCCAGGATGGGGTCCAGTGGCACTATCACAGCTCACTGCAGCCTCAATCTCTCAGCCTCAATCAATCCTCCCACCTCAGCTTCCCAAGTATCTGGGACTTGAGGTGTTCACCACCATGCCCAGCTAATTTTTTTTTATTTGGTAGAGATGGGCTCTCACAATGTTTCCAGGCTGGTCTTGAATGCCTGGGTTCAAGTGATCCTCCTGCCTGGTCTCCCAAAGTGCTGGGGTTATAGGCATGAGCCAGCATGCCCGACCAAACTCTGTGTTTTCTGTCATTGTTAGTTTTTTATATGTGACAGAAAGTAACCTCATGCTAACTCAGGTATATTTTGTTAAGGAGCAATTTTAAGTAAATGTTTTCCAAGTGCTTTAAAAAGAAAAGTAAATTATGTCTATAATTTGGCCACACAATTATTGTTTAATACCTTAGAACTCAACCATGCTATAGTGGTGGCATGATTTCTTCTTACCAAAACTATGCAGCTTTTACCCCAGTAAGTGAGTTACATAAAGGTGTTCAGCAGCACTGACCCTGTTTTATTATTATTTTCATCTTTTTATGCCTGGAAAGCCAGTCTTACTGATCTACATCTTGTTCCTAGGGTTTTCTCTAGAGTCCTGCTTACAGATGGGAATCACATCAGCAGTCTCCCAGTACTCTCACAAGGTGACTATTTGCAACAGCAGTTTACACATTTGGCCAACAGCTCCACAATTTCATCCTTGAGTTCCTTCAAAACTCTTGGGTGAATGCCATCTGGTCCCAGTGATTTATTTATGTCTAATTTGTCAACTAAACTTGGAACACCTTATGTATTCCTTACCTTTTGATCTGTTCCCTCTGATCTGTGCAATTTCAACTTTCTTCCTTTCTTTCTCTTTCTAATCCTTTTTAATACCCAGTCATCATGCAAAAATAATTCGTTTCATGAAGTTTGCTTAATACTGTTTAAAGTCATTTGTCATTTTTGTTACCCAAATTACATGGCCAAGCTAAGTATTTCAGTTTTGTTAATTAAACGACATGGCCAGGATATGAGCAGTACTTCTAAGTAAAATTTTGGCATAGTGATCATCAAAACTGAAACATCAAATTTAAGGGATAGAAGGAAATAAATGTCTCCCTGTCTATCCTTACGTTATGACAACTGACCATTCCCAGAGAATAGGAATGTGCCAATGAAATAGGACTTTCAATCAATATGACCTTTGTCAGAAAAGACAAAAAAAAAAAAAATCTTATTTCAACCATTGTAGGTTGAGTCAAACAATACAGATAAGCTTGCAGTTTATCTCCCATTGTGGTTTAATGTTTCATTTTGAATACAGTGCTCCTGAAAGAGGCTGGGTATATTCTTAAACTTTATTGGAATTTTATATCTCAAGAGAACAGTTGTTTGTGCTGGTGGTCCTCCCATTTTGTAAATTTACATATTTTCTATTTGAAGCACTTCCCCAATTTTTCACTTCATGGAGTAATTCTTTACTTCTTGTTCTTCACTTCCTGCCAAGAACTGTTGGTGTGGACTGTTTGGTAATTGCCACTGTTAAGCCCTCTGAAGAGCCTTTATTCAAGTGTTAGATTTAGTGATTCTAGTTGCTGTTGTTCTGGTAGCAATAAAAAGGCAAATGATGAGCAGGCTTTCAACAAACAGCCCTTTATTGGTGCCAGCGCTACCCTGGGCTAACTCCACCCTAAATCGTTGTGGCATACAACTATAAAAACTCAAAAAGGTTTGAATAATAACAGGAACTCCAAAGTAACAAAACAGCTAGTGTACCCCCAATGTCCTCTGGCATCACCATCATCCTGTGAGGACAAATCAGGTCACTTTAATGCCTGCTTATACTGAACTCATCTGATCAGGAGGACCTCAGCCCCCTTTCTGAGGCCTTTCCGCAAGTGTTTCTGGGATGCTGTAAACAGGGAGGTCCTTCAGAGCTATTGCCCAGGCAAGTTCAACTCAGTTCTTCCTGTGCTACTTGAGTGTTCCATTATCCACGTCCTCTACTTGAGGCGGCCTTGCCACAGCCCTTTCTGATAGTATACATCAAACTGCTAACGTATGTGTTTAAGGTGCTACCTTTCACTGTTCCCAAGGCTGCCAGTTTTCCAGTTGTTTAAGTGGCCTTGGATTCTCTGCAAAGGTTGAAAAACTTCTTAGCTCTCTTTGTTCTCTTCTTAACTCATTTCCCCCTAGCGTCTTTAAACTAGATCAAAGATCTGGGTGGGTAGAGATGCCATGATATTACCCTATCCCAGTCTTCATTGTCCTTTTTAGTCCTGTGTCTTTTTACACACACACACACACACACACACACACACACACACACCCGATATATATTAACTAATGAACATACACACACACACACACACACACACACACCCCTGATGTATATTAACTAATGAACATAGGCCAGTACATTCTCTGAAGGGCTACACAACAGTTATAAAAAAACAGGCTTGCCCTTAGTATGAGCTCAACAAGGACATCCCTTCTTATTAGTATTTATCCAAGGTTCCCCTTGGCAAACAAAATATCCTTCTTTGTGGTTAGTAAAAAGATCCTCTCCTTATTAGAACTCTAGCATGC
This sequence comes from Cheracebus regulus, assembly GCA_963574635.1. Classification (NCBI taxonomy): domain Eukaryota; kingdom Metazoa; phylum Chordata; class Mammalia; order Primates; family Pitheciidae; genus Cheracebus; species Cheracebus regulus. Next base: position 34,905 of record CAUYQU010064883.1, on the reverse strand, counting down.
TAGAACTAATCTGGAATTACTTTTGAAAATTAGAGGAGGGGACAAGATACTACAACTTTTTTTGACTGCAGATATATATCTGGAAACATTTCATGTACAGTAATTCACCTTCTGAAAATTTCAAGCTGATCAATATTTGCTGAGTTTATAGATAGCCTAATGAACTTCCTAATTTCCAGGAGTTTGCTATCATTTTGGCAGGGATAATTTCTTTCTGACTTCCTGCTTATTGAAATATTCAGACCTCACTTTCTGTTTGTCAGCAAAGACAAAAATAATTATCACAACTACTACTATTCCTATGTTCACTATTACTACTACCTTCATTTCTTCTCATTTCCTGTGTACCAGGCTTTATGTTAGGCACAATCCATACAGTCTCTCATTAACCCCCAACAACACGGTGAAGTGGCTATATTTGCACTTTTCAAGAGACTGAAACTCACTTTGCCATCAAACTTAGTAATCATCAGTTTCCCTGAAGAAGATTGGTTTGCACAGTGCTGTCTAGTTCTGTACCGTCCAAAAGAGCAGCTACTAGGCACATGTGGCTTTTTACATTTAAATTAACCAAAATGAAATTAAAATTTATTTTCTTATTTGCACTGGCCATATTTCACATGTGCAATAGCCACATGTGCTAGCAGCTACTGTATTGGACAGTACATGTTACACAGCATTTCCATCATCATAGAAGATTCTGTTGAATTGTGCTGCTAGTTCTCCCTCACCATTGTTCTCCTTTCAGCTGAGAGCATCAGTGCCCTGAGTTTTCCTGCTGTGTTCACCTTTCCTGCCCGTCCATCCTGCAAACTGATCTAAAAATAATGTTAAGACAGCTTTATCTATTTGTGGGTATATGTTCCTTTGGTAGGTTCTAAATGCATTTGGTTATTGCTTAGCCAAAAAATATAGAATTTCAGCATTCTTCCAATTGGGAAGATTTGCTTCACTAGTATCCAGTTATGTTCTGCTTTTCTGTTGCCATATTTTTTTGCATTTTTAGAGATGAGTTCTCATTCTGTCACCCAGGCTGGAGTGCAGTGGCACAATTATAGCTCACTGCAGCCCCAGACTCCTGGGTTCGAGCAGTTCTCCCTTGGTAGATATTATAAACAAGAGTTAAGCTCATGATGTGCAACTCCAAGCACACCCTTAGCTCAACCGGAGTGAAAACAATATGGAGGGCCATGACTAGGACCTCAAATACATGAAAATGAGAACCACATCACAACTGTCACCTAAAAGACAGTGACTAAAACTTGCCATCAATGGGGAAACATCCCAATTTCAGAGCTTTTTATGTATGAAAAGAAAAATTCACCTTAGAATGGGTAAAATGTAAATATGTTCAATCTAAACTCTTCCACTGAAGTCCGTGTGGCTGTAGACAATTTATCCAACCTATTGAATCCTATTTCTTAATTATTAAAGTAAACACAGTAATATCTGTCTCCCAAGATAATAGTTAAAACAAAATAATACATGTAAATGACTCAGCACTTATTAAGCACCTTTCGTATACTAGGTATTATGCAGTAGGTTGGAAACATTAGATGAATAAGACTTGCTTTTGCACTCAAATAACTCCTGCTCTGGAATAGGAAAAAACATGAAGATAAATAGTATATTGTAGAATGTTAAGTATCATCATTACTAAGTAAATGGTTGTAGGTGTGGCACTAAAGAGGGAGGGAATGATAAACTTTTGGAGACTGAGATAAAGGCAGCTCAGGAAAGGTTATCAGGTCTGTGAATGTGAATTTCTTCTCTAAACACCCTTTAATCATGAATGAATATCTCAGAGAAGAGGCAATGAATAATTTTTTTTTTTAGAAAATGGTTTTATCTTATGGGTTGTCAGTAGCAAGAGTGGGTCACTTCAGGAGTCTTTATTTAATTTTCTTCAAAATAAAATAACAGCCTTTCAGTTATATGTATCTCAGGAAATTAGATGTTAGATAGCAAAATCTTCACTCTGGCCCTTCCTCAAAGCAGCTTTATGTAGTTACTTACAGAAGTAGTAGAGAATGGATTTATACTTCCCGATCTTGTTATTTTATTCAGATTTTATCCTTTATTTGCAAGAAAAGTGAGGATATATTGGGAGGTTTTCAGTGACCACCTGTCTTAGTCTTGTCATGCTATTATAACAAAATTCTTAGACTAGATAATTTCTAAGCAACAGAAATTTATTTCTCACAGTTCTGGAGGCAGGGAAGTTCAAGATCAAGATGCCAGCAGATTCAGTGTCTGGTGAAGGTCTATTTCTTACCAATCACACCTTCAGTGTCCTCACCTGGCATAAAGGGGAAAAGAGACATTCACTATGACCTCACATGGCAGGAGAGATGAAAGAGCCAGCCAGCTCTACAAAGCCTCTTTATAACACGTATTCCATTTGCAAAGGTGGAGCCTTTATGACTCAATCACATTGATACTTCTTAATACTACAACAACAGGGAGTAAGTTTCCACATGGATTTTGGAGGGACACAGACATTCAATGCTTTACAGCTATTAATTCATTCGATTCTCACAAGTTTAAAATTACTTAGGAGGCAAAAAAGTGTTTTAGAACTTAACATCCTTTACTATAATTACTTACCTACAGAGAATAAAACACTCTGCTTGACCATAATAGGCCCTGGAATATTCATATAAATAATTTATACAGTGCTGAAACATTTTATTAAATTAGGTTTCAATATTTATTTTCCAATTGTGTATATAATGTAAATTGTACCTATTTAATATGTAACCCTAAACCAAATTTCCTCTTTCATCATAGATACCTTCTGCATACTTGGTCTCAGCCCTGGGTTGCCATATCACTGCCTCACTCACCTATACTGTGGCACCCCCACATCATCATGCCATTGTCTGTAGGAATCATTTGCATCCCTCCTTTAGAATTCCACTAGCTCATCTTCATTGTTCCAACACATTCATTTCATTTCAGACCATGCTATACCTTGTCAGCAATTCCCTTGATGCTGTTGCTTCAGACCTTGACTCTCACACATACATTGGCCAGTTCATGCCTCATGCAGCTGAAATCCATGCTCTTTTTACCCAACCTGTAGAGTCCATTTTTCTCCATTCTGCTCCCTGGAACTGGGAGTCACCCCACCCACTTCTACAAATAGACTTGCCCCCCGGAAATTTCTATCCATCTTGGGACTATAATGCCTCATCGCTATCTAAAGAATTGGACTGTGTCCCAGCTCCAAAGATGAAATGTTGAAATATTAAATCTAATGGCATTTAAAATTCACTCGACCATTTTTAAAGTTACTGCAGCTCATGTTCAAGGTCTGACCAAATATCTGCTTACAAATGTTTCAAAGATGCCACTTCTGCATAGGCTCCATAAACTGAATGTTCTCACCATAAAGCCCCCCACCACATCTACTCTATTACCACCACTGATGACAAACGTACTTGCTCCTCCTCATGAAGCTGAGGATGTCTTCTGAATGGTGCCTTTTGCTGCTTGGGGATAGTTTGAGACAGTTGCCAGAAAATGCCTCTTTCCATTTTATCCCTTAGAATCAGAAAATGGGAGCAGAGAAAATATATTTCATGCTAAATTATAGAATAGTTCCTTTCCATGGACCTAGACTTATTATTTTGACCTTGGGGCATTTTGTTAAGGCATTTGATGACATACAGAGAGACAGAATCGTTCTTAAAATCTCTCTCAATATATTCTGTATTCAGAATTAGCATAATGTCTTTATTTCATTTTTGTCTGTTTTATAAACCTTTTGGAATACACTGCCTAATTTTGAAGACTGTCCTATTTTGATGCCTCCTCTTCACCTCAGTGCTCTACACAGCAGTGCAGCTTAGCTCATTTAGATATAATTAAGGTCAATGAGAATTTATACAAATCTATAGGTCTTGAGATTTCCTGCTTAGTACCCAATAAATTAATGATGAAGATACAGCTTAATCTTATTCCTGTTTATCATGAGCTGAAAATAAGGGAAAGTAAGGCACAGGATTTAAATGAAACTTTAAAATAATTCTTGAATGTGTATGAATAACGGCATTAAGAAATTTTTCAAAGACTGATAGGTAGTTTCATGATTTGCAAAGTTGGACCATTTTATGAAATCTATTATTGCATAACTTCCTCCTTGTCTCACTTAGGTTAAATCAGGACACACATTTTTTAGATAATAGAATCACTGAAAACTCATTTAAATGTCTGAAATAATTATTAGCTGGAATTTCTAAAGAGAGATTTTACCAACTCCTAGTATTTACCTATTTCGTGTATTTTCCATTGAGTTCTATTAAAAGCATATTTAAACAATATTGTTTTTAAACAATTGTCAAGCCCATTTTTATTCTGAATCCTGATGTAGGTAGGTGACTTATTCACCAAACCCAGGGGTCACAGGGCCAGGTCTGCCCAATTTCCATAGGCAGCAAATACAGTATATTTCTGCTTCTTCTAAGCTAAAAGAAGGGATATATATGTGTGTGCGTGTGTGTGTGTGCATGCATGTGTAGAGCTGTATGTATTGTTAAGGAAAAAAATCTAATGTTTTATTTATATTGTCCTCTCTTTTGGTCTTTTAAATTAGGGGTTACTGAATTTTGTCCTACTAATAAGTATAATATATATTTCATATAAGATTTAAAATTAAAGCATGAATAATAAAATGAAGCCCAACCACAATATTACTATTCAGAGCAACTACCCTTATATTTTAGTGCATTTCCTTCTAGTCTTTTCTCTCTGTATGTATTTTTTCATGTTTTTGTTAAACAAAATTAATTATTCTGGATATTCTGTTTGATATTCTGCTTTTTTAAATAAAATAATATATACTTATATATTATACCTTATTCTTTTCCACCATGCCACTAAATTATGCAGTGTCTTAATATTTTATCATATTCAATCTAACCATTCCCTTATTTCTGGGCATTTATGTCATTTCGAACCTAGGTAAAATGATGCTTTAGTGAATACTCTTGGACATAAATCTTTCCATACATCAGTTGCCTTCAGGAGTAAAATACTGAGGGAAAAGATGCTCAAATTTGCACCACTGGGAAATAAATTGCTATTGTTTGATTTTTTCTAAAAACCTGTGATGGCTAGAATATGTTTCCATTGACTTAAAAATCTGCTATTATGAATTTGCTATTTAAGGATTGTCTAATCCTTAGTTATGTCTAAACACAAGTTGGATTCTGAATAAAAATTAAAGTCCTCAGCCTTCTGCAGTCTTGTTTTCCCATATACCACTGAAACATTTATAGAAGAGTTTCTTCGGTCTTCTGGAACTGCAACATCCAAAAATTCCCTCTCTTCCTTGGCCCGTGTGTTGTATGTGACAGGATTGATCCTGTGACCAATACCATTGCTCGAGAGCCACCCCCACCCCTGCCACCCCCCAACCTACATATTCCCTTCTGGTTTTCCTACCTCTGATCCTTCGCTTCTCCCTTGCCTTCTCTTTCAAGACTGCACATCGTCCCCAAGAGCTCCCCATTCACTCCCATTGCCTCAGCAACTCCTTGTACAGTGACTCCCAAGTTTGTTTCCAGAGTAAAATATTTTTGAGCTTAGAATCACACCTCTACCTGCTTATTAGGCATTTCTACTAATGGGATCTTAATGTCATTATATGCAGAGCTGAACTTATTCTCCTGTTCTTCCACTCTACTTCACCCAAACCTCTAATATTCCTCTAATGTTGTGATAATTGAATAGCTATTTCTCATCATGTTCTAAATGCAAATCTGTGTACTTGTGAAATATAAATGAATATGGATAATTTCAGACACTATTTTCTTCCACTAATGGATTGAACCTTTTGTCAAATTCGGCTGACCTGAATTATATATAAGGCCAGTGTCATTTGTTTGCGCATATAAATTGTTCTTTACACAGATCAAAGTCCTAAAACATTTAAGTGCTAAACATAGAAAGAGAGGCACCTTAAAGGACTGTCTGATACAGATTTTCTAATTTTACGGATAAGGTAACTGAGGCCCAAAGAAGAAAACTGGTTTTGTCAAAGTCACACAGCTACCTGGCACCTGACTTCAGGTAGCAGTGACTTTTCCTTTAACTCCTCACTGCCTCTGAATGCAAAATAGAATGGTTCCCATTTGTTGAGAAGGCTTTCAGTCTCTGAAGGGAGACAGAGAGGAGAGATAGTGGTTAGCAACCTTTCAGAAGCATTCATATGTTTATATTTTAGGCTTCAAAAATTGGAAAATATTCAAAAATAGGTCTTAGGAAACAATTTAGGTTTAAAAGCTTGAAAACAGTATTCTCTGCCTCAGATGACAAACTGTTGTCATATATTCTGAAGTGTTCTTTTGTACATGCACCACGTGGATGGTTCCCAGTTGCCTATAAAATAGTCTCAGCTCCCAATCACACAGAAAACATCTCACAATCTACCCCTAAACCCTAATGTTGCAATTCCATCTTCTGTTACTACCCCTTTCTCTCAACCCAGTGAGAGAAACTGTGACTAGAACCTGCCCTAGTTCCATCCAACTCTTTGACATTTCCCAGAATAACATCTCACACCCCACTAATGCTGATCATGTTGTTTCCTTTATTTTCAATTTCATTCCTTGTTACTTTACCCTTTCTTTCTAACATCTAAATTGCAGCTCATTCTCCATAGCACAGTTCAGATGTCACCCATTACCTCTTCTACAAAGCCTCTGGAGTGCCCCAGGCAAAAGGAATCCCTCCCTCCTGTTACTCCCCAAGCACCTGGATCATTCATGCCAACTTCATTAGAGACAGTTTTTTGCCCGTCTATCTACTGCTTCCCCTTCGACACAGGCTGTGAACCTGCTGGGTCTTATTGGCCCTTGCAACTCCTGTACCTAGTACCAAAGCTAACTCATAACCCTTCTTAGAGGATTGATTGTTCAAGGAATGCTGAAATGACTCTTTTCGTTGATTATACAGTTTATTTTATCAGTGCATTAGAAAAGGAATCTTTTTAGATAACGCTTGGTTAGTTGCAATCATTTTGTAGACTTGAGAGCAATAAACATACTACTTTCTTATAATGCCTTAAAGTTGCACTGAACAATTACCTATCTCCACTTAATGTAAGATTTTATTACAATGAAAAAACAGTTTTAAATTTCCAAAGCCTTAGGACCAAAATTTATATTGCCACTTTATAATATTGATTTGCAGACCAGTAAAATCATTATAATGTCTAACATGGTAATATCTAGTCTTACCTGGAATATTAGTTCATTTCTCCTTATTCATTTAAATAAAGTCAAGAATACGGGATTGATGTGCATAATTGTACACAAAAAGCTTTATGCGTAGTACCTTCAGAACTATTTCCATTGCAAGGCTATCAAATGGCCAAAAGATACTTAAACTTATCCATGTCTGCATTTATATTTCAGCAAAGGCTTCATAGAAAAATAGGAAGATTGCTGGTTGCTGCGTACAAACCCAACACAAGAAATCACCCTAAATGATAAACTGTCACTTTTTTCCAAAAATACTTACCAAGAAATGCTTACATTTTAATGTTTGGGTTTTTTTCCTGAGCTCGTGGCAGAGTGAATTCTAGTTGGTCCATCTGCCAGTATTAGTTATTGGTCTACTGTCAAACTTTAGCTATAACTTGTGTATTATTTTATTGTTGGGATACTACAGCCATTCTCAGTATTAAGAAACGTTGATTCTTGCATTTGGTGATGCCATGTTTCTTAATGCTGGAAAATTAAAAGATAAAGTAAGAAATCTCAGTTCAATAACCCATGTTCACCAGGTTATATCTTCTGAAAGTGAATTCAATTTACATAACATGAGATGTTACTTTACTGCATAATGTAAAGTGAAATGCTGTGTTGTGAAGTTGTGTTATGCGAGTTAAATTCTAGATAATATCACTCAACCCTCCCTTGACTGGCTTTGTAAAGAGGCTGCTACATAGAGCTTATTTCTTTCATACTAAAAAGAAAAAAAAATTCATTCTCATAGTGAGTCAATGGTGAGTCAAATTCTCTTTGCTGAAATGCTTTTTAAGTAACATGCTATTTTATAACAATAATATATACTTCTTTGAGGCTGTTTTTTCTGGATATTTGTATTTGTTCAATATTAAGCATCTAAGTCATGTTACTGACCAACAATAACATCTTTAATTATCTGAATATGCTAATGATAATATATTATTTATGCTTATATTTATAAATTAGCTTCTTAGCAATTATAAAGGTTTATATATATTTTATTCCCTTACTTTCTGAGTTTTATTGTCTTTGACGCTTTTACTAAATATTGCTTAATCATCATCTTTCATGGTCTTCTCTCCCGCAGAATGTGCCATAATTCTTCACTTGCTTTTATTTCCTTCTGGTAGTAATTCCCTTCCCATATTATTCCTTTTTCCCTAAGCATCGCATCCTGTGTGTTTTAAGAGGGGCAATTAACGTATCCATCCATCTATCATTTAATTATTCTGGATTTATTTGTGTATTTATTCCTTAATCAACTATGTACCGAGCATCAACTATATACCAGGCAGGTGGTAGAAATCAAATAGAAGATTATCCATAGTTACTGAATGAGACTAATTGTTTAAAGCCAAAGTATTTAGAATCCACACCTTGGAAAAGGGGGCAATGTGAAATGCGGTCATGGAAACAAAGATGATTGAAACACAACACTGGTCTTCTAGGATCATTCAATTGAGGAGAGGAGAAAGACATATTGACAAATGTAAGCTGTGTTGTAGAGAATCAAGACATTCACCCTGGTGACTTTACATTGCGGATGTTAAAAGTCATTTTTATATTCATAAGTTTACCACAGTTGTAACAGCAGATTGTTTATAGCAGGGTCAAGTTTTAATCCCGCTTATTCTGTAAAGTCTTTCCAACTACTCTTTCTTGTATTTCAATACCTATTTTACTTATGCCTGCATCACGCATTTTAACAACTCTGTCAGTTTTCAAATAGTGAAAGCAACAGGATGTGGGAGCACAAAGTGAAAGCACCCCTGGCTCCCCTTACTGTTCTCTTAGCTCTCCTGGGGGCCCTGGACTAAGTCCCTCAGCTTCCCTTCTTTACATGGAATCCATGTTCCATTAACTGATGACTGTCCTTTCGGGATCCCAGCACAGCAGGGCACAGAACACAACTTTTCTTCTTTTCTACTGTTTCTAATCAAATATAACAAACTACTTAACATTTTATGTTATTTTCCTGTTAATATTACAGAGAAAAACAGCTTAATTGAATAACAAATTTGTAAAACTTACAAAATAATTTAGTTCTTTTTATTCGGAATGGCACAGAGACTGGGGTTGGGGCAAGGTCTGGGAGCATATGCAAAAGCTTCCTTCAAGAAACATGTACCTAAATCTGCATGTGTCATCTATATGCACACTACTCTTTTTATGAGAGCTCGCTGTCATTTATTTTATCATTCAACAAATACTGAAAATGAGACTTTAAACATGGATTTTGAAAATCCGTTTGACCCTTTAAAAGAGTGTACCAAAGGATGGGAACAATGTGTGTCATAAAGGTCTTTGTTCAAGAATAAATGGATTAGGCTTGATGGTTTTATTTTCTTCACTAACCCTACCTCTTAGTTCTTCAGAGTTGATTTAGGTTTGAGTAAACTGATCTTTTTTGTGGTGCTCCTGAGGTACAGTGGGAAAGCACAGACTTTGGAATCTGATGGGTTTGGATTTAAGTCACTATTGTGTGAGTTTAATCAAATTCTTTAAATTCTACAGGCCTTCATTTTCTCATCTGTAAAACAAGAGTAATGTCATATTCATTCTTTTAGGCATCTATTTATTCATTCAACAGAAATTTATTGAGCATTTTGCACTGTAGAAATCAATTGGAATGTTGAGATTTTAACAGCTAAAATAAGAAGACACAGGGTCCTAGCCCTCATGTCACCTATAATGTAGTTGGGGTATAAATAGACAGACAAATTGAATACATCATGAGAAAGCATTATGATAGAGAGGTGCTATGAAAACCTACAGCAAAAGTAAATTGTTACGAGGATTGAATGAAATAATGTAGAAGAGTGTATAGCAGTGCCCATCTTAGAGGATACTCAATAATAATTGTTGTCTTTGGTCTCTCTGTTGATATTCTAACCTCATCCTCTATTCTGCTGCTTTCTGTGAGTTAAATTCATAGATGGTCTATAGTAGTATTGTCCAGTAGAAATACAACATAAGCTACAACTACATATGTAATTTTAAATTTTCTAGTTGCCTCATTGGAAAAAGTAAAAAGAAACAGGAAAGGCATTTTAATAGTACATCTGATTTAACTTATTATTTCAAAAATAGTATATGTAATGTAAAATTATTTTTAAAATTTTTTATTATGTATTTTACTAAGTCTTCAAAATTTGATGTGTATTTTATTTATACTGTCGGCACATATCAGTTTAAACCAGCTACTTTTCAAGTATCCAGCAGCCACATGTGGCTAAAGACTGCCAAATTGGATCATACAGGTCTCTGCTTACTAATTGATCAGGGTTAGACTTTCTAAGAAGCAGTGCACTGTAGGAACTGTAGTAAGTCTCTAAGAGGTCTTTAATTAATTAACCAGCATGATTTTTATCCTTTCTCCGTCCCTCCTTTTCTCAGGTACTGGGTAGCAAAGATAAACTGCAGGCTGTGGACCTTGCCCCTACTCCCATCCCCATCCCCCTAAACCAATAAGTAGATAGTTTACAACACATTATAATTGCTCTGAGACAGATAAACTGTAAATGTGTTTTATCCTTAAAAATTGCTGACAGATTTTTAAGTGTTCTCACTGTAAAAAATGAGAGGTATATGAAGTAATGCATATGTTACTTAGCTCAATTTAGCCATTCCACCTCGATTTAGCCACTCCACAATGGTACAGTATTTCAGTGTCAATTTGTATGGGATAATACATACAGTTTTTGTATTTTTAATAAATATAATTTTCTTATGGAAGACATAGAAGACAGAGAAAATGTGTATGAAATTAAATGATAAGGATAGAGGGGAGGGAGTTATAAATTACCTGGAGATGTCTGGAAAGTTCTGCATTTTAAGGCAGAAAAGTTAGACTGTTCCCCTGCTTCCATAAAGAATATGCTTCTTGGCTGATTTCCTACAACACAGTACAAGGTTCCCAGGAGGGACCTCTCTATTAACAGAAATGATCTCTGGCATCCTAGAGGAAAACTAGCCCTGAAGCTCCTGTGAGTAGACTTAAACATAAATGCACCTCAATAAAAAACACCCCTGCCTGACTTATTTCCTCCTCGGTTCGTTTAGCTGCAATGGACTTGTATTTTGGTCAATATGCAAATCCCCCTTCAAAGATGTTAAAGCCAATAATATTGAGTAAATATGTTTGAATTAAAAAAAAAAAAACAGTAGAAGCAGCAGCAGCAGCTTAATAGATCAATTTCCTGCTAACCCCAAACCCATTTGTTGGTAACTTGACTAATTCATTACTCAACTCTTCTGGAAAGCTTTTGAAGATCATCATTCCCTGTGAGTCCATTAGCCTCATGACATGAGGGAGACTCTGTAATATTGTGAGATCCGTAAAAGAAAATGTTCAAAAGCTTTTTATTCATAACTTGGATTTGGGAAGATTAAAAAACACCTTTAACAACAGGTGACTTTTTATTTATTAGATCTTTTACAAAGTCTAGTAACCTAATAGAAAGTTAAATATAGAGGAAATATGTATACCAACCAACTGTTTGAACTAAGCACACTATCCTGTGACAGATGCATATTTAACTGAACTCAATGAGTAGAGCATCCTGCAAACAGAACTCAAATCTGGCTTGGCCCTAAAGGAGGAAGACTACGTGACTTCTGATCCTTCCTTTCCCATAAGCAAAGCATTTGCACCTGCATTAAGTTTGTGGAAGACTTATTTCAAAAATATATTCACAGTCTTCTTTTACCTTAATGATTGCTTCTGAAAGCGTATTTGTAAAATCAATGTATAAAACACATATTTCAGATCTGAGTATTTACGATGTTACCACTGCTTTTTCAGAAGAGGATTTTATGATCTTTTTTGTGCTAAATGTTCATGAATTTACAGCATGATAAGGAAACACTTAGAAAATGCTTGTAGTATGTATAATCTTCTACAGTGACAATAAGTATTATAACATGGTCATGAATTTAGATATGTAGTATTATATGTCAATAAACATTGAACATCTCTTTCACTCTTCCAGATGTTTATATTAGCGCTCACAGCTTTATCCTTACCATAGCCACAATAAATTTACAGCTGTGCAAAGTGTTTGGCATGTGAGAAAATGGTTCTCTTGAAAGAAGAATAACATGAATCTATCATGGTTGCTAACTACAAAGTCTAGCTTAGGTAATGTAGAAAATGAAAGCAATGCTAATTGATCATAATACAGACTTATAGCAGTCTATGAGAGTGGCTAATATCAAAATTTCCAAGGAAAATGACCTTCTATCTTTCATCTCATAGGAAACTCATAAATCACTAAATACCAGCCAGCAGAGACCATTTAAAATCATATTTTTTCTATCACAGTTTGTTTTGCTGTGCTACGTTTTGTTAGTCCAAAGGGGAAAATATGTGATTAATTTTATGTCCATGTTTTAAAGGAAAAATGTGTGCCCTGTGTACATGTTTAAAGTTTATAAACACTGAAAATCAAACTTACATGTAAAGACTGCAAAGCAAGGTCAGAAATACAGCTCCTAGTTACAAAGGTTAAATGTAAATACTGTTATTTATTTGGATCAAGTTATTGCCATCTGTGTTAGAATAGAACTGGGGGTATGGAAAAGGCAGAGGATGGGTCATGGACTGTTTTGCTCATAAATGAGAATTAAAATGCTTATTTGAAGAGTCTCAATTTTTTTCTTGTTCATTAATACATCTGTAATTTGCTGTCTTTTTAATAAATAGGAATCTCTAGTATGAAGAGTCATTTTCAACAAAGATAATTTAGACGTAAAATTATTTGTCAGACTTTTACATGTAAACTAATAACCAAACAGCCTCATTTTCTGTGGTCCTCTGATGGAAGACAATTATAAATTAAGCTCTGCTGTTTTATGAAATTATTCACCAATTCCTCATTTCTTTGCATTTTATGGCATATTTATCAAAAAGATATATTTTCTAGGCACATGGTACAGATACTAACTTAAAAGGCTTATTGTTTTTTGTAGACAGTTGTCTATTTATTCTCTTTAATAGACTTTTGCAAGTCAAGCACAGAAATGCAAAAAATCCATGTGTAAGGTTTATTCACAGTTAATTTTTAAAATGTGTAAAAATTATGAGTTTGTGAAGGCATACTCTATTAAGTGTATTAAGATGAATAGCATTTTTTCTCTAAATAAACCAGAATAATTTTGCTTTTAAAAAGCTAAAAAAGTTTTATGTTTAAGGTTAAACTCTAATAGGTAAAGTTAAAATTTTGAGCGATTTTATCTTACATTTGCAAGGAGTTGCAAGATTGTGATCCTTAATACCTGTGGCAAGGTCAAGGTTGCAGGTGCATATTGATGATTCCCAACTGCTTGAGGATCCATCTATCCTTTCATTTTGTTTTCCTCATACTACAGATCCATCCCAAAATGTACCGATTTTTGGGTTGTTGGTGGTGTTTTCAGTCTCCAGGAATTTTGTTTCTTTTGCTAAGGAGACTAAAAGCATCCTAGGGTTTCACAAAACTAAAGCTCCTGAGAGTTAGAAAAGGTTTTTTTTTTTAAAGGAATGGAAATGATAAATCATTCTACATAGAGGCTGACATGTAAACTGTCATGTAAGGACTTACAAGGTAAATTTAAAGAAAAAGGAAATCGGCTTTCCTTAGTCTTATGCCCTGGTTTACGTTTGTCTATGACAGCAAGAATGATAAAATTCTGAGAGCTGACTGACATATTAAGCAACAGGCTGTCAAGGGAAATAATATACATAAACTTAAATCTTGTTTCCCTGAACCAGAAATGCCCAGAAAACTAGTTAAACTTTAATTCCTAATAACTTAGCCCTCCTACCGAAAAATACTTCTCCCAATCATGTGTGGATAATGATGTCACATGTCACTTCCAACCTAAAAATATCATGAGGGACACGGATCTCATTAATAGGCTAAATTTGTCTGAAAATTAACACTGTACAGCATCAAATATTGCCCAGAATTTTACTATAATCTGAGTTATTTAACTAGACCACTTTCATTAACCTAATTGTCTCCAATTTTTTCTTTTATTGAAAAATTGTGTGAATAAAAACACAAGATTGATTATACTTTTTAAAATTTTTCACTGCATTGATTTTCTAAGCTCCAATAATAACTGATTTAAAAATCAGATCTGTACACTGAATAACTAATTTTAGTTAATAAAGATTGAAAATATAATCTATCTAATGAGAGATGATTTGAGCTGAATGTAGTTAAAATGACTGAAGTAAGTAGATAATGGCATATTTATATTGGAAGATAACTCTAGAAACATTGCTTTCTGTGGCTGCTGAGAAGTTTACTAGGAAGCCTCCAGTCACAACGGACCATTTTGTTTCTAATTGCCCTTATTAACAAAAGAAAAAAGAAGTGAAAGATTTTCTCTGTAGAATCTTAGAGAACCTGCTGTTTCCAAACAAACTCGATGGTACTGGTCAATACATTTTATGTTTACAAGTTAAGTTTTATCATCAGAAAACCAATGGTGAAGCAAAAATGGCACAAATCAAATGCAGTCAGTATTTATAAACAAAATGTAGAGGTTACTGTCTTTTCTACTTAGAAGAGAAGAACTGACAAACCAAAGATGTTACTACATGGCTTTTTGTTTTATGTTTTGCATTATACTGTTATTTTTTTGTTCTTGTGTTTTACCTTGAGAGTCCTGGATCTTAAACATCTGCTTCAGTGATTAACAGTGATTGAGCTATGTACATGTGCTTGTGTTTTTATCCATTGCAAATATGATGCCTTTTTTTGTTTTGTTTTGTTTTTTTGTTTGTTTTGACACTGAGTCTCAATCTGTCACCCAGGCTGGAATGCAGTGGAAGTATCTCAGCTCACTGCAACCTCCACCTCCCAGGTTCAAGTGATTCTCGTGCCTCAGCCTCCAAAGTAGCTGGAATTACAGGCACACACAACCATGCTTAGCTAATTTTTGTATTTTTAGTAGAGATGGGGTTTTGCCACATTGGCCAGGGTGGCCTACCTCTGGATCTCAAGTGATCCACCCACCTCAGCTTCCCAAAATGCTGGGATTACAGGCATGAACCACTGTGCCCAGCCAATATTATGCCATTTTTTGGTAAACTACTAGCTCCCATTACCTTGATTGATGCAAATAGTGCTTCTTACCAGTATATCAACACTTAGCATTCTATAGATGAAATCCTACTGTGTTCAAAAGTCTTCTCATGCATTTCATAGCATATAACGTGAAGATTTCTACACTTGGCAAAGAAACATTTCAAGTTTTTCCATCTTGAGCATTTTGTATGTGTATATAGCATTACCTTGAAAAGAGCTTAGTATTTCTGTGTATGTGTGTGTGCATGCCTGTGTGTGTTGTTCAGGGTAGAGAGTGTAAGCATGTTTTTTCACTGAATTATTCCTTGGTGTTATCTAATCACCTAAATGTTCACATTCTGCTCTGCGGTTTTTTTCATTTTTTTATTACATCTATCCTTCACTAGGTCTGTCATGAATATACATTTTTTGTCACATTTATTCTAAATCTCATATTTGAAAGAAAAGCATTTTACTGATTTAAAAGCAAGTGGAAACTATTGCCTGGTATCAGAAGAGCAAAAAATTAAGAAAGATTAGTCCATTGTCAAAGAAAATTTGCACTGGATGGAGTTTACAATTAAATAGGCAAAGAGGACTTTATTCAAGACCATTGCAATAAGGGAGATTGAGATTGAACTCAAGGGCCCTGAAGCAAAAAGCAGAAACGTTTTTAAACATTGGGGTAAGCTAATGGAAAACTACTGGAAGACTTGGGAGGGGGTGACTTTTGTCAGTGTAATTAACCCATTTGGGTTTGCTAATTAGCACTTAGGAAAGTAAGGCTCCCTGCCTTTCCATGGATACTGAGACACAGGGTCCTACCTTTCTTATTACATTTCAAAGGGATGGATCCCAAGTCTGTGCAAAGAAGACATTCCTGGGGTATAGAAGATTTGTATCTCAAAAGGGCAAGAAAGAATTTACAATTTGCAAGTTTTCTAAAGAGAAATGGTCTAAGAAAAAGGAGGTCAGGGGCCCACAGTCAGGAAGAAACCTGTCTAAAGTTTAGTCAAGCTGAGGGAAACACGTAAGTCCTTCTTGGTCATCAAGATATTACAGGAGGTCCATATACATCCAGTAAGAGATGGTAAGCTCGTAGTTAACGAGATTTTCTAGACAAGTGATGTTATGAGGCACAGTTAATAAGAGTCAAGTTGAGAGGTGCAGTTTCAACAAGCATCCTCTAGACCCAGACAAAAAAATCTGCATTATTTCACTGTTGAGTCACTTCAGCTTTTCTCATAATATCTGAGTCAACTGAGTCAATGATGCTGTTTTGATTTCTGACTTGTCTTTGATCATGGATTATTTGATGCAGTTTCACATTCCTTTGAAGAATCTTCTACCTGATTACAGCATGTAGATAGGAAATTTCTCTTTTTGGCCTTTTCTCACATAGCACACACACCATACACATATAATTCAGCTTCCTGAAGGATGTATGCCTCCCTTTTTTTTCTTTGATCTGTAATTAGACCCTTATATATTTATAGACACTTTCATTTTTACCTTATAATGCTACTTTATATTGTTACCAGAGATGAATATAATAACCTCAGTGTTATATAAATTAGAAATAAAAGAGGGCTGAAAAATGTAACGTATTGCTCTCTACTTCTTTTTTAAGGCTTCTTAATATTTAGAAACTTGCGTTGAACTGCATGGAACTCCTTCCTGCTATAGTAATAGATATGTGAGTATCATTGGTCCTGCGTAGCAGTGAAGTCCTGTGAGAAGTGAAACTGGAGTGCCCATCTTCTTGATTTTTTTGTCTCAACCTTGGAAGTCTGTAAATGTCGAAAAATATTAGACTTGTTCTAGTGTCTGAGCCCAAACCTAGGTTTCTGTGAGTTCCTAGAGGATTACATTAACAAAGTCATACTTTAGCTCTAAGTTCCTACCTGCCAGACTCTTGCTCTCACTCATACTTCAGTTTTCATGGCTGTTTTCTTCTGCAAGCCAACACAGATACGCAACTCAACCCTGCTTCCTTGATTTGCCTAGAAACCTGTCACATAAGGCATTACAAGTAACACATTAAAGGAACTTATTGATGGTTTGGGCAGTGTAAGACACTGTGCGTGTGCGTGTGTGTGTGTGCAGGAATTTCAAATGTGGTATTATACATTTTTACTTTCACAATTATTTTGGCCACTTTGACACCAGTGTATTTTCATAGACCCAATCCTTCTCTGCTTCTTTTTCCTATTCCTAAATGTATCATCATTTCTCATGCAGAGCAGTTTAGCTTTCCTCTTTTTTATGGTTTCTTTGTAAAAAGTAAGGCTTCTAAGGTCTTACTTTTTACAACCAAAGAGCATTATTAAGGTAGTTTCCTGAATATAAACATTCTCATGAAAATTCTGTTGCCAGCTATTAAAATAGCCATTTCCATCCCTTTCCACCATTTTATATCCGAGTTATCAGGGTCTGGGATATCAGGTTCAATAATGCTCAAAGCTCACATTGAAATTAATTGTATCTAAAAGCTAAATTTCCAACTAGGAAGATAAATGAAAACATGCATGATTTATTTAGGGCACCATTCGGCCCGATATTGATCTAATAAATATAAAAGAATGCTCTCTTTCAGGGCCAAGAACAGAAATTTCACTCTCTGTTTTTTTCTTTCCCACATTCTTTATGTGCCATGATCCTTTCAGATATGACGTCACCCTCTTCACTTCAGAATAATTTTATATATTTCTAAGTGTTCACATTTATTCATTGATTGAATAAGAGACCTTTGTATCAATGTACCCTGAGTCTCAAGTGGAGATTAGAATGAGAAAACCAGAAAATGCATAGTAAAATGTTATATGGTAGAAAATGCTAATAAAATAAAGCAAGGTGTTGGATAGAGGGAAGGAAAAGCAGTAGCTATTTTAGATAGCATGGTGAAGGCAAGGTAAGCATGTGATATTTGAAAGGAGATTTGAATGATGAGGAGTCAGCTATGAAAACATCTTTAAAAAAAAAAAACGTTCCAAGTTAAGTAAAGGGCAGAGATAAAAGCCCTAAAGATGGACTGGACTTGACATACTCAGAGAATACAAAGGAAAAATAGCAATGTGGCTGGCGTATAGAGAACAGAGAGGAAAGTGATATGATAAGAAGTCAGGAAGGCTGGCAGATGGGAGACCTTGTAGGCCCTGTGTGGAATTTGAATTTCTTTCCTAAATAACATGGGAGGGTATTTTTTGATGGGATATGATTTATCTGATTTACACTTATCTACAATTACTTTGCTATATGGAGATTATCTTTTATACTGGCTATCTGAAAATTTACTTTTTTTACCTTTTTATTTTTGAGACAGAATCTCACTCTGTCACCCAGGCTGGAGTGCAATGGCATGATCTTAGCTTTCTGCAGCCTCTCGGTTCAAGTGATTCTCCTGCCTCAGCTTCCTGAGTAGCTGGGATTAGAGGCATGCCACCACGCCTGGCTAATTTTTGTATTTTTCATAGAGATGGAGTTTCACCATGTTGGCCAGGCTGGTCTTGAACTCCTGACCTCAGGTAATCTGCCTGCCTTGGCCTCCCAAAGTGCTGGGATTACAGGTGTGAGCCACCATGATATATTGATATTAAAATTTATCTTAAAATGGTTTTATTAAAACTACAGGTGCATCCTCTCCAAATTGTCCTGTAAGCTAATTTATTCAATTAATGTTTCTTGAGTGTCTACTATGTTCCTGGCACTGGGCTAGAGCTGGTGAATTAACAATGACAAGCATATGGTTTCTACACCCAAGAACACACAGCCTCATACGAAAAGGTTCTGTTCTAATTTTCACTGTTAACATTGCATTCTTGTAAGGATCAAGCTGACTTTCCATGAACTTTTCTCTGGATCTTGGATGGTATCCAATTTTAGTCCCACGCCATGTTCCTTTATCCACTTTACCCAAAAGAAATGTTTCAGACATATCTGCATGTTTATCACATTCTTGCCATTCTTTTTAGTTTCATGATAAATCTCCCAAATATTTGTTAGTAATAAAACTGAATTTATAGTAGAAAATACAGAAAAGAGTAGCACGGGTTTAGAACTTTCCTTTTAGGGTAGCATTCCAAGTTAATTCAAGGTTGGAATTACATTAAGTAAACTGTGAAAATATTTATAATTGCTCAGTTACAGAAGAGGGTTTCTGCATTGGGTCATTTCTATCTTCACCCCGCATTAAACTCCAAAAGCGCATGAAGTGCAGAATGCTCCCTCAGACTGCTCTTCAAGTGTCTGATTACCATGTTTCGTGACCTTAAGGAGCTGGATAATGAAGATGAAGGAATTCTGGAAAATAAACCAAAAACTGAAGGAAACACCAGTTTTCTATTGGGTTGAATTTCAGTAACCATGAGTTACAGCTTTCTCCACACTTTTGAACATACGTCTTGCTGCTTTTTCCATTGGACTTTAAAATTTTAGGATATTTTTCCAGTCTATTGCTCTATTGCTCTTACTGTACCTTATCCTCCTTTTGATATCTGTGCTTGTCTTTCTGGTTTTTTGTTGTTGTTTTTCCTATAATGCAAAAGTGACTTACATTAAACAAGAATCACTAAAGAACCCTATGTGTATAACTCTAAAGTTGAAGGAAAGACAAGACAGCTTGCTGAAGTTTGACTCTCCTTGAAGCCAAGAATGTTTCTCAAGCAATTATTCTCCTTTATAAGAACTAGGCTTTTGACCATTTAACGTTTAGGAAACAATTACATATTGTATCTTAAAGATCCAGCTTCATCGTAGATCTAGTTCAGGTTAATGGACCTTAGAGCTTCTTTCACCTTTGTGAAAAAGAACTCCTTATTAATATTAAATTAGGTAAAGTGCAGCTGTGGAAATCTTTTTTTTTTTTTTAGACAGAGTCTTACCCTATTGCCCAGGCTTGAGTGCAGTGGTACAGTATTGGCTCACTGCAACCTCCACCTCCCAGGTTCAAGCGATTCTCCTGCCTCAGCCTCCCAAGTAGCTGGGATTTCAGGCGCCTGTCACCATGCCTGGCTAATTTTTTGTATTTTTAGTAGAGATGGGGTTTCACCATGTTGGCTAGGCTGGTCTTGAACTCCTGACCTCAACATCCACCCACCTCGGCCTCCTAAAGTGCTGGGGTTACAGGCATGAGCCACGTGCCCAGCTAGAAGTCTTGTAGATTTCATAAGTCATGTGTGCTCTTTCCATTCCTGTAACTGTACATATCGAGGACTTATTTGGAGTAAAGCCTGGATGTTGGGAATCCAACAATCATTGCGAAATAGTGATACAAAGATCAGTGAGTAATGTGGTCCCACAGTTCTCACTGTCTAATGGTGAAAAAAATGAGAAAATTAACCATTATCCTGTAAGTGTGAACGGCTGTAATGCTTGAAACAACTGTTATAAAAATATAGCAGTGGCTGTTTTGCTAAGAATGGTAGTCAGCAGACACTTTTAAGAAGCTGCTAAAATGTAGCTGAACTGTAGAGGAGAGAGAAGAGTTAGATGGGAGAGGGAGGTGAGAAGTAGGCTCCAAGCAGACCAAACAACATGTGTAAAAGCCAAGAGTCAAAGGATTGTAAGGCAAGCCTGAGCACAAAAGGTTTATGTGGCAGAGGACATGCCTTTGGGAAGATGTGACCATGGAAGGTCATGGCAGACTCTGAATGTCATTCCAAGGAGTTTAGGCTTTATCTGAAAACAAAGGGAAAAGTACCAAAACTTTCCTAGTAGGGGAAGGGAATGAATGGATTTGCATTTGTCCAGTATTTACTCTGGCAGTAGTAAGTAGGGTGATATGCTGGTTAATTTTATGTGTTTACTTGACTGGAGTAAGGGATGCCCAGTTAGCTGCTGAAACAGTATTCCTGAGTGTGACTGTGAAGTGCTTCCAGAACAGATGACCCCTCTCTCTTCTTGAGTTGGGTCGTCAGCTCAGACACCAGAACTGTCCTCAGACATCAGAACCCCTGTTCTCAGAGCTTTGGCCTTGGGATGGGAGTTATGCCAACACTTCACCTGGCTCTTGGGCCTTTGAACTCAGACTGAATTACTTTACCAGCTTTCCTGGTTCTCTTGCTTTACTCTTTCCCTTTATATAAATTTTTAAAATTATTTTTTAAAATCATTTATGTTTACTTCCACTTCCCCAGTTTAGTCTATCCTCTTAAGAAAAATGTCACACTTACAGACATTATCATCACATGTTCTGCAAACATTTTATTATGAATCTGTTAGAGTATATACTTGCAAATATTGCGTTTCATTCTGTTTTACCCCTTAGGCAATGTCATGCACATACTACTGCAAACAGAATAGTGAAGCAATGTCTTGCTAGTACCTGCTCTGTCAGTTCTTCCTTGTCAGTATCTCACTTTTGTCCTTTTCTCTCTCTACCTACTGCCATTATTATCCCCAGATGGTATGCCTGCCTTGGATGCTTTATCAGAGTTCTTGAGTGCAAACAACAACTGGATTCTGTTTGATTTATGGAGAAAACAAATTTATTGAAAGGCCACTGAGTAGTTTACAGAATCACAAGAAAGGTGACGAAACCAGTCTTGGACAATAAGAAAAAACAAAAAGAGGTTTCATAGCAAGAATGCAGCCAGGGTCACCCCACAAGGACGGTTCAGTAGAGACAATGCTCTCTCTGGCCAAACTGCCACAGCTGCCCACAGAAACGAACTGTGGCAGTCTCTGCTGCCAATAGAAAACATTCTACACTGTTGCCACTGCTTTGCGTCAATAGCTCCAGATTCAAAACCCCATCTGGTCATGTCTGATTGCCCAAACCTAGGCCTAGGCCATAGGTCCATGTCTTTATTCCCAGGTTTCCAGAGAAGTCAAGTATCTGACCTTTTCAACTTCAATAGGTGAGAAGCAGCACCTGCCTCCAACTGCAGCTTGTGCTGTGGAGCATTCTGCAAATCAAAGAGTCCAACCCCAGTGTAACACACTGTGTTTCAGCCACAGAAAGAGAGCTGTCCCCTTGAATAACCCATTCGTCTCCTGGTTTTAATCATTTATTTTACTATTATATTCCAAGCACTGTCCTGGACATGGATGTGTGCTATGTACTAATGATGGAAATATTAAGAATACAAGTGCCTGGAGAAGTCTTTGCTAAAACGTAGCTATTCTGTTGGTCCCCTTTTCTGACCCTGTAATGGTTTCCAGTTACTTCAGACTCTTCAACCTAGTTTTAAAAAACATTCCATTAATTGATCTATATTATACATATAGACTTTTATTATTTTCTAACACAAATATTTTACTTCAACTAGGATAGCTATCTTACAATTTATATACACTACTTTATCTGCCCACTCTATGCAAAATTATTTCTCTCTTACACTTACCCCCAGCTTTTATCTGAACTCATCAATTTCCCCAAACCGCACCCACTTCTATCCTTTGCCTTCTTCATGATTCTACCTGAGAATCAATGAAAGTCACAAAGACATCTTAAATCCAGGCAGCCTTGTTGTGAAATCGTACAGTATTCCTGTATACTAGTCATACCTGCACCTTCATACATAATACACCTTATAGATCCATTTCTACTTTTACCTGTGGATACTTTTACCTCTCCAAGTAGGTTGTAAAGTATTTGAGGCAAGGATCAAATCTTCTATTGTATCCCTTCTGTCTTATTTAGCGTGTTAAATGCAGAGTCGACACTATGTGTCTGTTGAACGGCTGAGCAGATGTCTGGCCAGTTTCAGCTCTCACTACCCACTTAGTAGGAATTGAGGATCTTAAAGTCAATTCTTCTGAAACAGTGTGTTTCATTCTCTCCCACAATCACTAACTTCAGGTAAATTCTATTTGTCATTTCACAAATAATACAAACTTTATATAGCAGTGAGAATCAAGTAAGAATGACTCAACACAAATTCAGTCATTACTAGAAATTACCTACAGTGAATGCTAGGTGATGCCAATTGTGTCATCTTTATGGAGGAAAGATGACATTATCATAAATTGAAAGAGTAAATTTCTGCATTACACCATATACTCTTCTCATGCTTTGCAAAGTTAAAACTGAAAATAATTTGAACTCATTTAAGAATCTGATTATTCTGTCATTGTCACAGAATGACATATTAATTGAGCAAAATTAATTTGCAGAATGCACTTGTGAATACAAACAAAATGTGTCTTTTGTAAATTAAGTAAAAAGTAGATGCCTATTTCTCACACAGAGTTTCTTTTTGATGCTGTCAAAAGCAGTACTTTTTGAGAGAGTGAATTTTGGCAGATGGCATTACAATTCAAATAAAATGAAATGCATCCATACTTTCTTCCAAATGCATCCATATTTTCTTATCATGTGAATGCCAGAGAAATTTTTAAAGTTCTAAATGTTCTTCCTCTGAGTGTCCTCATAAATATAACTTGCGTGAATGCATAAATACTATATATTAAATCAAAACTCTAACGCTAGCTGACAGACTTAACTGTATGTTGATATCTTCCTGTGTAACTAAAGCATATATTCCTTATATCTATAGTACAAGGAATTCAATACAAAAGGATTTAGGAATGCTGAATTTAGACTCCGACTGAAGATGCGGAATTTCAGAGTTCTGGGTATTCTTCCTAAAGGCTGGGTCTGGAATGGCTGTTGAAAACAGTGACCAAGTCTTTCCTTGTATGTGGTTCTCCACATTTTCTTACTGCTATTTAGAACATTAGGAATCCTAAGAAAAGACAGCCCGGAAAGCTCATTTCAAGGGATTTCAACACTTCCATCTCCCACCCTCACCCAAAGAAATTTTAGTTATATCATTGGAAAAATTACTTTTCCATTTACTGAGTTATTAGAAGGATCAAGACAGGTGTTTCATGTAAAGCAGTCATTTATGAGGTCAGTATCTGATATGTAGTATTAGTAAATTATATAAATCATAGTTAATTTTAGTACTCATATGGTGCTAAATAACTGAGATGAGACCAGAAGGGGCATGGAAAATGTAGAAGATACTATACTGAATGTGTTGTGATAGAAACATAAGTAGTACCATTGAAGTTTAAATACCCTTTTCTTAACATATAAAGTAGCCCCTCCCCCCAGCAAGAATTGTCAGGTAAATATTGCCAACACAACTCCAGGGCACTTCCCTACAAAGCACCTACTGTCTACTCAAATCCCTGCTGTGAATGCCATTCCTCCATTTGAGCACCTCTGCCCACTTCTACCATAACATGCCCAGCTTAAGACAACATACATGTATGTCTTCAGAGAACTATATAGTGAACCCCTTTACACAGAAAAATGTAAATCCCCAGCTCTTAGCACAGTATTCAAACAATGCTGCATAAATACAGATTTTATGATGTTCAACTACATTATCAGGGAACAAAAGCATTGATCCATATTTCTCTGTGCTGTGCTGTATGGAAAGCTGATAGAAGAAATGGAAACAAACCAAATAATATCTGAAAATCTCTTCCATTTCTATAATTTTCTTGAGTTTTCTATTGATTTGTATGTAGTCTGCTGAAAACCTGATATTAGGCACTTTCATTTATAATACTATGTATAATGGGAGTTTAAATATATTGCTCTTAGAAAAATGGTTTGAGAGGAATTTGGGATCTGTCTCAGTAATGAGAGATTCTATGTGTCAAATATAAAAGAATAAGTTTGAAAGTATACAATATGGTATTGCTTACAAAGTTAAACTAAGAAAATTCTGAAATCTTACAAAGTATTATTTCATTCATGATTCTGTAAAATGCAATTAAGTATAGTATTATTAGTCTGATTTTTAAAAGCACACAGCATCCACACGAGGAAATAAAAGCTACTAAGAGTCTACAGATGCTCTGAAAGCAATGTAACTAAACCTTTAATGCCTTTTTTCATAGTTTTTACTAAAACAGTTTCTTTAATCCAAATATGATTTTCTGATATCTCTGTTAGGGTAATCAAAAGGTAGGAAATTATATTCATGGAATATAGCCAATGTCAACTTTTTCTTCTCCCCTCTACCCCAACCCAGCACACTTTGGAAATACCTGAAATGTGGGGGCAAACAGCAAACACTCTCACCATAAGAATACCCAAATGAATTAATTTTTAAACGGCATAAAATCACAGCAAAGGTATTAATATCATAGGAAGCCAAAATTCCTTGTGCTACCCAAGTATCTGTCCAGCGTTGCTCTTCTGAGAAATGTACGACATTTTCTCTCTCCCAGTTCCACGGTGGACACATCATCACCTTCATTCCGTTAACACATGTCTGTGTTGAGCACCTAACAGTAGGTTCCAGAAACACAAGGATGAGTAAGATAGGCTCCCTATCTTCAAGTTTCTAACCATGAGGGAGACAGAAAACAGATGGTCATAACATTTTCTTCAGAACTCAATAGCAGTCCCCTTTCTCCACGAAATAGTACATTCTTTGTGTCCCTCATTGTTTTCTGTCTTTGCTTCCCATGGAACGCCTTCCAGTCGGTTGTGGCATCTGGTCCTACTGAGTTTTTCAACTCTCACTTCTCACTGTGGAACTTCATAAATCACAGCAGTTTTAGAACTAATTTATGTCTCTGTTAAGTTGCTGAGTATGTGCTAATTTTATTAACTCTGATAAAATAGCTTTCAGGTTCTCCTTCATCTTTTATTTTCCAATTGGAAAAATATCC
This sequence comes from Cheracebus regulus, assembly GCA_963574635.1. NCBI lineage: Eukaryota > Metazoa > Chordata > Mammalia > Primates > Pitheciidae > Cheracebus > Cheracebus regulus. The sequence goes on along the minus strand of CAUYQU010064883.1, from coordinate 8,954 downwards.
TTTTTCTAGCACTGCAATTCTAAAACAGATTTTTATCTTTTACTTACAAGTATTATCTCTGAGTAACAATAATTGATTGATCTTTGGGCAGAAATAGTAGACTTTAATTACTTAAAATTTTTCTTTAAAAAGTCATCTGATCAAGGAGAAAGTTCTAATGAAAATATCATTATTATCTTAATTATAGTTGTTATTTCAAGGACTATATTTATAGTAGTGATGTGATTCTGATTGGTGAACTAATGGAATAATTGTATTGCTTGTTACTCTGTAACTTTTTTCTTTATAAAGGCCATACTATAATACCTTTACAAATAGTCATTTATGGCCAGGCACAGTGACTCACGCCTATAATCCCAGCACTTTGGGAGGCCAGTGAGGCAGATCACAAGGTCTGGAGTTCGAGACCAGCCTGGCCAACATGGTGAAACCCTGTCTCCACTAAAAATACAAAAAATTAGGCAGGTATGGTGGCACACCTGTAATCCCAGCTACTTGGGAAACTGACACAGGAGAATCGCTTGAACCTGGGAGGCCGAAGTTTCAGTGAGCCAAGATAGCACTGTTGCACTCCAGCCCGGTTACAGTGCAAGACTCCATCTCAAAAAAATTTTTTTAAGTCACTTATATATATATTAAATAGAAAATACAATCAGACAGAATTGCATTTGCTTTCAGGTGGTTTTATAAATGGACCCTAGTTGAATCCCTTTGTACCAGTCAGTGTCTTCTTTATAAATCAGGTCCTTTCTTCCATTTCTGAGGCCAAATTGCTAATGCCAATGTAATAATTAGCTATATGTCTCTTTATCCCAACCCCTTCAAACCAAGTTCCCACAGGAAGAAAAGAATGAAGTCTCCTCCTACTAAATGATTTTCTGCTCCTCATTTTCTATACTCAGTATTATTAACTCTTTTCCATATTTCAGGTAGTTCCAGAAAGCCTTTTTCTTTCAACAATTATAAGACACATACACTAGTGATTTTTACCTGCCACACACTCTAAGTTTGGACCCAATTTCTTCATCACCCACTACTCCATCAAGTTCTATTATTGCTGCTATTATGATTACTACCACTGACGATGATGATGATGATGATGACAGCAAAGCAACAACAACAGTAGTAGTAATAATCATAGCAGTACGTACTGTTTATTGAGTGCCAAACAGGGAGGGCACTCTATACTTCTGTTCCTTACAACATCTTGCAGAATAAACAAACTGAGGCTTATCCAAGGAAACCCAACATTCAAATCAGAGTTCTCTGAACCCCGAGCCTGTAACATTTTTGTCAAATATACTTACCTAAATACCTAATTTGATTTTTATTTCATGCTGTTTAATAGCCAGCTTGGTATTTGCAAACTACAACTCAGATGTAAGAATAGATTTTATTATTTTATTTCTTCATTTATTTGAGACAGAGTTTCACTCTGTTGCCCAGGCTGGAGTGCAGTGGCGTGATCTCAGCTCACTGCAACCTCTGCCTCCTGGGCTTAAGCACTCCTCCCACCTCAGTCTCCTGAGTAGCTGTGACTACAGGTGCATGCCACCACACCTGGATAATTTTTGTATTTTTTATAGAGAAGTGGTTTCACCGTGTTACCCAAATTGGTCTCAAACTCCTGGGCTCAAGCAATCTGCTCCCTCTCAGCCTCTCAAAGTGCTGGGATTGCAGGTATGAGCCACTGCATCTGCCCTGTTTTTATTTTCTGTAACTAATACCATCTTGTTTAGGGTCTTCACTGCTGATGATGGAGGGTAAGAACACTTTAGCTTACTAATTAAAGACTTGCCTGTCTCTTACTTTAAATCAGCATTATTTGGGGAGGGTACAAATATTTTGTCAATTTTCAAGTTCAAATTCCCTGTCAGGCTTTTCCCCTAATGGGTGTCTCCTCTCCTCTTCCATCCAAGAATCTGCCAAACAGTAAGAGAAATAGGTATCCGTATGGTGATGAGGGTGGCTCTATGCTCTGCCTTCTGTTTCCTGTCTTTCCTGGTCTCTGCTGCAGTATAATTTACACCTGTTCAAGTTACAGTGCTTGTCTTTTGCCTAGAGTTGCAAAGACTTCACACCCTGAGTCCTTACCTCCAAGTCTTACCCAATCACGGTGCATGAATATTACACATTGATTTCTGACTCTGTCTTTACATCTCTACTCAAGCAGGCCAAAATCTTCTAAAATAAATGTCTGCTTAAATAGGCGAAAAGCCACACACAAGAAAGTATGACTAAGAAAGGTATGTTCATATGTTTAAAAAACCATTGTTGCTGTACTAGTACACCAGTCTCTATGCCCTGTGTCTATCAGGGTTGATTCTAAATAAGCAAACTCAGAAGAATCTTAGACCAAATTTAAAGTGTAGCCTAAGACCTTAACCCAAAAATTATATCAATTAGTGACAATTTAGTTGGTGGTGTTCTAGTTACAAATCATTATTTTTAGTGCTTTTTGCCTCTAAATGCTATTACAAGTCAAAAATTATGTGATTCTGTATATTAGACCCTGGGACTCTGTGAATCTCTGCATGGCTACCCTGCATGGTACCAGTGCTGTTGAATAGTTTTCATTTTTGCATGTAGAGTCTCCCAAAGTTGCTGAGTCAGGCATCATCTCACACTGTCACTACTCAATATGATATACACACAGTCCACTTGTTACCAGAGGTACAAATCACAGCTCCAGTTGGGCCTTTAACATTTCCTGAAAGCCTGGCATATAAGTTAGACAAGCCTACAGGCCTTGCCTAATTTGTGGGATTGACTGGCTCTTTACATGCCAGGTAACTGAAGCTGAGACAGACTCTGACAGCTTTATAACGGCAATATTTTTCACTGAGGTGAAGTGCTCTCCAAGAATCTTCCTGATGCTTTAGGCATCAGGAAACCTTACAGGCACAGCAGGCTTCATGTTTTCGATTCCAGGTCCCTTTATATTTTGCAGATTTAATAACTGTGGAGAACATTAGGAAATCTTACCCACAGCTTTTTCCATGTTCCTTCATTTCCTTCTACCATGATGCAAAGTAGTAATGCAATGCATGCTGTTAATTCCAAATCCTCTAGTGTTTGCCTTATTATATAAATTATATATATGCTGTATAGAGAGATTAATGCAAAATAGCGATATATAGTGATAGTGAGATATATATATATATCACATTTTTTAATTTTGTCAAAAGGGATTTTGTGTTCCCTTAAGAAGAGATTACAGTTCTTATTCCTGATGTTTATTCCAATCCTTCTGTTGGAGAATGCTGCAGAGGTGGGACAGAGCTGAAATGGCAAAGATTCATATGAATTGTACTGGCCAGGTCTTTGGAATAAATACCCTGCCCTCTGATTGTGCTAGGTGCTTACTATCGGAAGGCATTGCTCTGCTTGTGTGTGAATCAGGAAAATTAGGATTAATAACACCACTTCCTTCTTTGAACAAAAGACCATATATCAAGTCGATGCTCATATATGAAAACAGATGCCGATACAATGTGCATTAATAGATACTTTGTTGCTTTTTATAAGGCTGGTATTATATGATTCGAGATTAATTATAACTTAAATGGAGGTATATTTGTAATATTTACGTCATTCATACTACTCAAATTTAAAGATTCTTACGTTCTTTCAAGTCAGCATTCACTGCACTGTATTGCCAAGATGGAAAGAATTGTGACTTCAATATTTCCACCTAAATTATCCAAAATAATCTAGAAAGGAAATTATTTTGGTAAAGAACATCTGAGCAACCCCACATACACATCTGGCTATATCAATACAATTTAATGGTTGAATTTGGACATTCCTTTCATTAAATTTTAATAGCCAGCAATAGTGCCTTAGATTAATACCAAATAGGGAGTCAGAAATTTCACTGTTACAGTTACACACTGAATAGTCATCCTTTCATGCAAAGTGAAAAGCATTTTCCTGCCCTATCTCTCAATTCTCAGTGCCTTTGACACTCTGTAATCTGTCTGTGATAAGTAATGCTGAAAATTATACATTATCTCCACCTAGAACAAGGATAGGACAGGGAATTGTGAGCTTGGAAACCTTGTCCATTCTAGTAATGTTTAAAAGAATTGCATAACACAAACTAAAAATGTGGAAGCTTTCCTCTCTTCTTTTCTCCACCCAAATTATGTTGACAGTCAGTACTTTTATTGATGTTTCTTTGCATGCATCCTTTTCAAAAATGTTTGTGGATGACTTCCTTGTTCTAATAGGAAAACATAGAGCTTGGTAGACTAAAATAGGGAATCTATGACAACCTCATGTCACCCCAGTTTGACAAGTGCCCAGCTTGCTTATCTATAAATCATTCAAGTCTCTCAGGATCCATGCATTTCTTGGCAAAAACAAAACTGATGTTACCATTTAGCAGCATGTAAAATTGTCATGACGCTGCTTACATCCAGCGTTGTGGAACATGCTTCAGATGGCACCATCGTAGACTTCACTAATCTTACCTGCAAATTTTAGTGAGCAGCCCTAGGTTTGTGCTCAGTATGATCCGTTTCACTGGTCTAAGTGGCATTTTAATTAAGCAGTGCTCCAAGGCTGCATATTAAATAGAAAATGAAATTAGGGCATATTCCTAAGTAGAATTCAGTTTGTCTACTATAATAAAGGTAAATTTTAAATTTCATTTTTTCAAATCCTTACTGTATTGATGTTAATATTTAGTTGGCCTCAGAGAGTTTAAACAGTAGGATTTTCTTGTAAACATCCAATTCATTAAATTTAAAAAGAGTGCTCCACTAGAAAAATGAGATCTGTTGTGTGAGTTCACCCCAAAATATTCAGTTGATAAATGTGCTGCTGACTTACTGCATTAGGATCAACTGTGATGAATTATGCCTATGAAATGTAATAGCCTATGATTCCAAGCTGTTCAGAAACTAATTATATCTGAGGGTTTAGGTAGAGTAAAATATACATGTACTTCTTTTAGTGTCATATAAATTGTAATGAATTATTAATTAGTGAAATTATTTGTTTAATGGCTGGCTCTGCCTGAAACTATCTGATCCATGGATCTTGTGACTTGTCACTCTATCCTCGGGCCCAGCACAGTGCCTAACTCACAGTAGGTTATCAATAAATATTTCTTGAAAGAAAAGAAAGTCTCACAAAATATATTACATTATGAGAGCTATGTTAAATAGTGCCATTGGTAAAATGACTACATTGTCCAAAGCAACCTACAGATTCAATGCAGTCACTATTAAAATGCTAACCTCATTCTTTACAGAATTAGAAAAAATTTCTAAATTTCTTATGGGACCAAAAAGCCCAAATAGCCAAGGCAATTCTGAGCAAAAATAACAAAGCTGGAGTCATCACTTGACCTGACTTCAAAATTTATTACAGGGCTATGGTAACCAAAACAACATTGATACAAAAACTGATACATAGACCACTGTAACAGAATAGAGAATCCAGAAATAAAGCCTCACATTTAGAGCTAACTGATCTTCGACAAAGCCAGCAAGATCTTATGTTGGATAAAGGACACCCTCTTCAATACATAGTTCTGGGGAAATTGGTTGTCATGTGCAGAAGAATGAAACTGGACCCCTATCTCTCACTGTATACAAAAATCAACTCGTATGGATGAGTGACCTAAACATAAGACCCAAAACCATAAGAATATTAAAAGGAAACCTAGAGGAAACTCTCTTGGACACTGGTCTAAGAAAAGAATTTATAACTAAGACCTCAAAAGCACAGAGAACAAAAGCAAAAGAAGAAAAAATGGACTGTGTGAAACTAAAAATTTCTGCACAACTAAAAATTTCTGCACAGCAAAGGAAACACGCAACAGCGTGGAAAGATAGTATGTTGAATGGAAGAAAATATTTGTAAATCATTCATCCAACATGCGACTAATATGCACAATATATGAAGCAATCAAACAGGAAAAAACAAATAATGCCATTAAAAAGTAGCCAAAGGGTATGAATAGACATATCTCAAAAGAAGACGTACAAATGCTAACAGGTATATTTGAAAAATCAGCATCACTAATCATTAGAGAAACGTATTTAAAAACCACAGTGAGATACCATCTTACTGGGTCAGAATGGTTATTATTAAAAAGACAAAAAAAAAAATACCAGATGTTGATGAGGATGCAGATAAAAGGGAACTGTTAGACACTATTAGTGGCAGTGTAAGTTAATACAGCCACTGTGAAAAACAGTATGGAGATTTCTCAAAAAAACTGCAGCAATCCCACTACTGGATATCTACCCAAAGCAAAAGAAATCAATGTATCAAAGAGATTCCTGCATTCACATGTTTATTGCAGCACTATCCAAAATAGCAAAGACATGAAATAAACTTAAGTGTTCATCAGCAGATGAACTGATACAGCAAACATTATATATACACACACACACACACACACACACACACACAGAGTAGAAAAATATTCACACAAAAATAAAAAGAAATCAAATAATATCAGTTTAAGCAAAAAGGTTGGACCTGGAGGTCAATATCTAAAGTGGAGAAAGCCAGGACAAAAAGACAAATATCACATGTCCTCACTTACATGTGGGAGCTAAAAAACAGGGTCATATAGAGGTAGAGGATGAACAGAGAGATAACACACTGTGAAAGATGAGTGGAAGTTGAGGGGAGGCTGAAGAAAAGTGGGTTAAAGGGTGCAAACATACAGTAAGACAGAAGGAATAAATTCAGTGTTTGATAGAGTGGGGAGAGTGTACTTAAAATTGCATTGTACTCGGGTAGTTGACACCCTAAATACCCTGACTTGATCACTATGCATTATATGCATGTAACAAAATTTCTTGTGTATGCCATAAATTTGTATAAATTAAAAAATATGGTTATTTCTCTTTTGAACCTCAATGATTTTTTAGTGTTTTTGCCTTTGAGTCGGGGCACAATGAAACCCTAGTCCTAGAATCTCTAATTTGTTCAATATTGGACTTAATATTTTTTGACTGGTTAGCGATTTTGTATACATCTCAGCTCATTTGCTATTGTTTATATTTGATTTCAAATTTTACAACTTTAACTTTATTTTTTGAATAAGAGAACATGAATAGTAATGTGGTATAGGAAGAAGGTAAACTCAGAGAAGTCTCATTCCCTTTCCGATCCCTCCCAGTTGTCTGTTCATATCATCTTTTATAGTTAAGCAGTTTCTTTAGTTTTTGGCTCTCCTTCCTATGTTCTTTTTTTTTTAATGAAAATATGAGTGTTTTTGTTTACCAATATGTTCTGCAAATAATCACATATCAGATCATAGAGAGGTTCTTCAGAAATGTTACAGCTGTATAGTACTATACTGTCTGCACATACCATGTTAATTTAACCAGTCATCTCTGTTTGGGTATCTAGATTGTTTCCATGGTTTGCTATTAAAATGATGGTGCATTGAATAACTTTGTTTATTTGCTGAAAAAGTATTGTTGAAGATTAAATTTTAGAGGAATTTCTCAGAGGAGAGATTATTAAGTCAAAGGGTAAAATTTCTCTGGTTATGTTAGCTCTTGCTAAATTCTTCTAGAGGTTGTACCACATTGCCCATCCACCAGCAAGGTATGAGGGGCCAGTATCTGCACAACCTTTCTAGGAATGTGTTGTTAAGCTTTTGAATTTTTAAAAAAATATATTTTATTGCACTTTAGGTTCTCGGGTACCTGTGCAGAACATGCAGGATTGTTGCATAGGTAAATATATGGCAATGTGGTTTGCTGCCTCCATCCTCATCACATGTCTGGCATTTCTCCCCATGTTATCCCTCCCCAATTCCCTACCCCCGCTGTCCCTCCCTTAGTCCCACCCAACAGACCCCAGTGTGTGAAGTTCCCCTCCCTTTGTCCATGTGTTCTCCTTGTTCAACACCCACCTATGACTGAGAACCTGCGGTGTTTGATTTTCTGTTCTTGTGTCAGTTTGCTGAGAATGATGGTTTCCAGATTCATCCATGTCCCTACAAAGGATACAAACTCGTCGTTTTTTATGGCTGCATAGTATTCCATGGTGTATATGTGCCACATTTTCCTTGTCCAGTCTGTCATCGATGGGCATCTGGGTTGTTTCCAGGTCTTTGCTATTGTAAACAGTGCCACAATGAACATACGTGTACATATGTCTTTATAATAGAACATTTTATGATCCTTTGGATATATACCCAGTAATAGGATTGCTGGGTCAAATGGAATTTCTATTTCTAGGTCCTTGAGGAAGCACCACACTGTCTTCTACAATGGTTGAACTAATTTACACTCCCACCAACAGTGTAAAAGTGTTCCTATTTCTCCACATCCTCTCCAGCATCTGTTGTCTACAGATTTTTTAATGATCGCCATTCTAACTGGCATGAGATGATATCTCAGTGTGGTTTTGATTTGCATTTCTCTAATGAACAGTGATGATGAGCATTTTTTCATATGTTTATTGACCTCATATATGTCTTCTTTTGAAAAGTGTCTTTTCATATCCTTCACCCAGCTTTGAATGGGTTCGTTTTTTTCTTGTAAATCTGTTTTAATTCTTTGTAGATTCTGGATATTAGTCCTTTGTCAGATGGGTAGATTGCAAAAATTTTTTCCAATTCTGTTGGTTGCTGGTTTACTCTAATGATTGTTTCTTTTGCTGTTTACTCTAATGATTGTTTCTTTTGCTGTGCAGAAGCTCTGGAGTTTAATTAGTTCCCATTTGTCTATTTTGGCTTTTGTTGCCAATGCTTTTGGTATTTTAGTCATGAAGTCCTTGCCTATGACTATGTCCTGAATGGTTTTGCCTAGGTTTTCTTCTAGGGTTTTTATGGTGTTAGGTCTTATGTTTAAGTCTTTAATCCATCTGGAGTTAATTTTAGTGTAAGGTGTTGAAAGGGGTCCAGTTTCTGCTTTCTGAACATGGCTAGCCAGTTATCCCAACACCATTTATTAAATAGGGAATCCTTTTCC
>CAUYQU010064881.1:0-17852 GCA_963574635.1 Cheracebus regulus | reverse complement strand
CTTTCCTTTTTCCTCTTTTTCTTTTCTTTCTCCCCCTTCCCTTCCCTCCCCTGCCGTCCCCATCACCCTCTCTCCCATCCCTCCTTCCTTCTCTCTTTCCCCCTTTCTCCCTTTTTTATTTTTATTTTTGATTCCGAGTCTCACTCTGTGGCCCAGGCTGGAGTGCAGTGGTGAGATCTCGGCTCACTGCAGCCTCCGCCTCCCGGGTTCAAGCGATTCTCCCGCCTCAGCCTCCCGAGCAGCTGGGATGACAGGCGTCCATCACTACACCCAGCTAATTTTTGTATATTTAGTAGAGATGGGGTTTCACCATGTTGACCAGGATGGTCTTGATCTCCTGACCTCCTAACTCTGTCGCCTGGGGTGGAGTGCAGTGGCTTGATCTCGGCTCACTACAACCTCCGCCTCCCAGGTTCAAGCGATTCTTCTGCCTCAGCCTCCCGAGTGCCACCATGTCTGGCTTACTGCTGTATTTTTAGTGGAGACAAGGTTTTACTATGTTGGTCAGGGTGGTCTCGAACTTCTGAACTCAGGTGCTCCGCCTGCCACAGTCTCTCAAAGTGCTGGGATTACAGGTATGAGCCACCATGCTCAGGCAAACAAATTTTAATTCCTTTTAAAATCAGGGCCGGGCACTGTGTGGGTCACACCTGTTATCCTAACACTTTGGGAGGCCGAGGCAGGAAAATCACTTGAGCCCAGGAGTTCAAGACCAGCCTGGGCCACACAGTGAGAGCCCCATCTCAAAAAAAAAACAAACAAGAATTCAAAGGCCAGGCGTGGTGGCAGGCACTTGTATTTCAGTAGTGCGGAGGCCCAGAGAGGAGGATGGCTTCAGCCCAGGACGTGGAGGCCACAGTGACCCAAGGCTGCAGCACAGTGCTCCAGGATGGAAGACAAAGTGAGACCCTGTCTCAGAGAAAAAAAAAATTGACCCAGAAGAAAAACAATAAACAATAATCGTTTTCCCATGAACGGTAATAATAATAATGAATTCAAAATAACAAGGCTCGCCTCCACGATCCTTTTTTTAATGGAGAAAAGGACACAGGATGGGAAAAGCGCCTGGGCCCCAGTCCTGCCTGGCGGGGAGCGGGCGTTCTCTGCGGCTGACCCGAGCAGAGGCTGGGCGTCGCCACCCCCAGCAGGTGCGGCGGAGTGAGGAGGGAGGCCCCTTTCGGGAGGCCAGGGACGGTCCCCAGGGCGGCCGGGAGGAGCCGTGTCATATGACCCCACGGAGCCGCCCGACGCCTGCGCCGATGTTTTCCACTCGCCCGGGACTCCTGCTGGCCTCCCAGCTCCTGCCTCCGCAGGCCTGGCACCCTTATCACCCGCGGTCTGGGTGGGGGCATGGCCCCTAATGACCTCAGTGACCCCCGGGGCAGGGCAGAACACCGGGTCCCAGGCCGGTCCCTGGCCTCACTGACCCTCACGTGTACGATCCGAGCCCCAGCAGAGACGGGTAAGAAATTCAGCAGCCACTCCTCACGCCTGTCCCCGAGAGGACACGGCGGCCACTCCTCACTCCTGCCCCGACCCCGAGGGACACGGCAACCGCCCCCCCACTCCCGTCCCAACCCCGAGGGGACACGGCTGCCACTCCCCACTCCCATTCCCGAGGGACACGGCGGCCGCTCCTCACATCCGTCCCCGAGGGGACACGGCAGCCACTCCTCGCTCCTGTCCCCAAGGGACACGGCGGCCACTCCTCACTCCTGTCCCCGAGGGGACACGGCAGCCACTGCTCACTCTCGACCCCGAGGGACATGGCGGCCGCTGCTCACTCCCGACCCTGAGGGACACGGCGGCCACTCCTCGCTCCTGTCACCAAGGGGACATGGCGGCCGCTCCTCACTCCTGTCCTCGAGGGACACGGCGGCCGCACCTCACTCATGTCCCCGAGGGGACACGGTGGCCGCGCCTCACTCCTGACCCAGCCCGGGCCCGACCCTGTCAGGGAGGCCTGGGCGGAGAGGGGACACAGACCTGGGCACAGGCCCCTGCAGCTAGGGCTGAGTCAGCGCAGGCCCAGGGTGGGGAGGAGCCCAGAGCGGGAAGGGACCAGAAGCTTGCAAAGGGCGGGGCTGGGCCCGGGCTCAAGCGAACCTCCGACCTCAGCCTCCCACGGAGCAGAGGGAACCACAGACGCACATCACCGGCCCGGCTAATTTTTGTTTTGTGTAGCCGGGGTCTTGATGTGTTGCCCAGGCTGGTCTTGAACCCCTGGCCTCAAGCATTCGTCCCACCTCAGCCTCCCACAGCACAGGTGGGACCCCCGCTGGCCCGGCCGGCCCCCTCCACTCCATGTCCACTGCCCGGGTCCCCTCTGCCCCCCTCCCTGCAGCGTCCCCGGCGCTGGGACGGCATCTCCTCCCTCTGACCTCAGGGCCTGTGCCCGGCTCGCCCGGCTCCGTGAGGGAGGGCCCAGCCCAGCCTGGCCGCCCGCACCTCCAGCCTCCAGTGGAGGCCTGGCACACAGTAGGTGCTCCGTAAAGTCCCAGGCCAAGTGGGGTGGGGTCCCCATCTCACAGGTGAGGAAACTGAGGCTCAGGAGGCCTGGCAGGCGCTGGGAGCCCAGCCCAGGCGAAGGCATTTCCTCCCGGCCCTGGGCGCCTCGGGGTCCCGGGGCAGCTGGTGGGGCCGCCAAAGGGTGGCCTGGTGTGTGTGGCGGCGGCAGCTGGGGCTCCGGCCGCGGGGGAGGGTGGGCGGATGGCAGCAGCTGGCGGCCGGCAGGGGAGGGCGCTGGGTCGGCTCTTGCCTCCGGGTCCCCTCTCCGGGTCCTCTCTGCCTCTCCCCGCTGGCCTCCGTCTCTGGCCTTGTCTCTCGGCCTCCCTGTCTGTGTCTCTTTCTCTTCTCCATCTCTCTTTTTGTCTGTTTTTTTATTTTTATTTTTATTTTTTTTATAAGACGGGGTTTCACCATATTGGTCAGGCTGGTCTTGAACTCTTGACCTCAGGTGATCCGCCTGCCTTGGCCTCCAAAGAGCTGGGATTACAGGCGTGAGCCACTGCGCCCAGCCCTGTCTGTCTCTTTTTGTCTCGTTCTCTGTCTCTCTGTCTCTGTCAATCTCTCTGTGTCTGTCTCTGTGTCTCTCTGTCTCTGTGTCTCTCTGTCTCTGTCAATCTCTCTGTGTCTGTCTCTCTCTGTGTCTCTGTCTCTGTCTCTTTCTCTCTGCCTCTCTGTGTCTCTATCTCTTTGTCTCTCTGTCTCTGTTTCTCTGTCTCTCTGCTTCTGTGTCTGTCTCTGTCTGGCTCTGTGTGTGTGTCTCTCTCTCCCCCTCACTGGGCCTCCCCCGACTGGCCCTGATAGGGGCTGGGTGTGCCGCTAAACCCTCTCCCAGGGCTCCCACCCCACCCACCCCCTGCTGCCTGCAGCCCTGGGTCAGCCAGTGCCTCCGAGCCTGCGTTAAGGTCTCTGCCCCCGGGGAGAAGGCCAGGCGCCCTCTCAGGGGCCGGACACCCTGCGCGACGCACCTCCCGTTCCCACGTGCAGGTGTTTGCAGGGACCTTCTGGGCGGCGCTCTCGGGAACCGCAGGGCGGAGGTCTCAGACCCCTGGGGCTCCCAGCCAGATGGAGAAGGAGAATTTTGAAGGAATCACCTACAGGCATTTGAAACTCTGCCCGAAGAGACCAGAGGAATCCCGGCTGGGGGAGCAGGCAGGACAAGGGCCACGACGGTCCCTCCCAGGGCGGCCCCCACGCACATTCCCAGGTCACACCGGGAACCTGGCCCAGTCACCCCTACCCACTGGTCCTGCGGAGGGCAGCTGGGAGGGGCTGTGTGTGTACTGGTGGGGACAGGCAGGAGCCCGGGAGCTGAGACTACACCCCCAGGACTCTCCCTTCCGGGATCTACACCCGATCCCCCCACCAGCACACCCACCCCACCAACCCTCGCAGACAGTACAATCCAGGGCTGCAGAAACCTCCTCTGGGGCTGCGGCTTAATCACTTCCTGATTTGCATTTTTGCATATTAATGACAGCAGAACTGCTAATTTTGGCACACGGTTTTAAAGGTGAAGTGGCTCTGAAACCACGGAGGCGCGGAGGGGGTGAGGACCAGGGTCCTCCTCAGCTGGCTGGGGGGTGCTGGCCTGCAGGTTACAGGTTACAGGGTCTCTGCCTCTGGGAGCTGCAGGGACTCTTCGGGATTGTGAGGTCCCTGCCTCCGAGGCTTACAGGAATCACGGAGTCTCTGCCACTGTTTTTTTTTTCTTTTTAATTTGAGACCGAGTTTTGCTCTTCTTCCCCAGGCGACAGTGCAGGGGCTCGATCTCGGCTCACCGCAACCTCTGCCTTTTGGGTTCAAGCAATGCTCCGGCCTCAGCCTCCCGAGTAGCTGGGACTACGGGTATGCGCCACCACGCCCGGCTGATTTTGTATTTTTAGTAGAGACGGGGTTTCCCCGTGTTGGCCAGGCTGGTCTCAAACTCCTGACCTCAGGTGATCTGCCCGCCTTGGCCTCCCAAAGGGCTGGGATTACAGGCGTGAGCCACCGCGCCTGGCCACTCTTTTTCTTTTGAGACAGGATCTTGCTGTGTCGCCCAAGCTGGAGCGCAGTGGTGCGATCACAGCTCACTGCGACCTCCACCTCCTGGCTCAAGCGATCCTCCCACCTTCTAAGTGGCTGGGACCACAGGGGTGCACCCCCACACTTGGCTAATTATTTAAATTTTTGAGGCTGGCCACCATGGCTCACGCCTGTGATCCCAGCAATTTGGGAGGCCGTGGCCGGCAGATCGCTTGAGGTCAGGAGTTGGAGACCAGCCTGGCCACTCTAGGGAAACCCCATCTCTACTAAAAATACCAAAATCAGCTGGGCGTGGTGGCAGGTGCCTGTCATCCCAGCTATTTAGGAGGCTGAGGCAAGAGAATCGCTTGATCCCAGGAAGCGGAGGTCACAGTGAGCCAAGATCACACCACTGCACTCCAGCCTGGGCGACAGTGAAACTCTGTCTCAAAAATAAATAAGTAAATAAATAGATAAATACATTTTTGTAGGACAGGAGTCTTGCTGTGTTGCTCAGGCTGGCCTCGAACTCCGGGGCTTAAATGAGCCTCCTGTCTCGGCCTCCAAAAGTGCTGGTATTACAGGTGTGAGCCACCACACCTGGTCTTCCCCACGCTTGCATTTGGGTATCAATACTGCCATTGGCCAGGGTAACTGGGATTCTGGAATTTTCTCCAATTGGCTCCATCCGAGAATCCCGTATTTGGAAAGTTGTGAATGTAAAATCGGAGTATCTTAAAACCTTTGGATTTTACCCACTGAAGTTGAGGATGGTAAGATTAAATATTAGCCAAAACTATCTTCTTTTTTTTTTTTTTTTGAGAGGGAGTCTCACTTTTTCCACCCAGGCTGGAGTGCAATGGCACGATCTCGGCTCACTGCAACCTCTGCCTCCCAGGTTCAAGGGGTTCTGCTCAGCCTCCTGAGCAGCTGGGACTACAGATGTATGCCACCACGCATCTGTGAGACGGGGTGTCTCCATGCTGGCCAGGCTGGTCTCGAACTCCTGACCTCCGGTGACCCCAAAGTGCTGGGATTCCAGGCGTGAGCCCCCGCGCCCGGTCGCCTGTGTCTTCAGTAGCGAGGCTGGGGCTCACAGCCCCCCAGCGTCCGCCCCAGACTTGTCCCCTCCCGGTGGGCCTGGGGTGGGGGGAGGGGGAGGAGGGGGCCTCGCCGGTCCCGGGGGTCACTCGGGCGCGCGTGCTGCCACCTGGTGGCCACGGGGGCAAGGCCGCGGGTCCTCCCCTCCCCTCCCCCCCTCCGCATCGGCGCCTCCACCCCACGGACCCCCACGGTGCACTGGGGGAGGTGGGCTCAGGAAAGCCTCGGCCCGCTCAGCACGCCAGGGGTGTGGGACACGGAGCTTCGCCAGACTCCCCCGACCTGGCGTGCGCCGTGGGAAGAGTGGAGGGAGCGGGATGAGGAGGAAGTGGGGGTCCCGCCGCGCTGGCCGCGTCCCGTCCCCTCCTCACCCCTGCGTGACGCCCAGACCAAGGGAGGCTGGCCTGGGACCCCCTTTCCGGGACGGGGCTGGGGCTGCATAGGGGCCGGCATCCACCAGGGCGCGCCCGCAGCCCAGAAACCCGCGGGCCTCCCACGTGCACCCGCCGCTCCCCTCCCGGCACGCCCCGGAGGCCCAGGCTGTTCTTTTTTTTTTTTTCCGGGATTTCACCATGTTGGCCAAGCTGGTCTTGAACTCCTGACCTCAAGTGATTCACCCGCCTTGGCCTCCAAAGTGCTTGGATGACAGGCGTGAGCCACCGCACCCGGCCAGGCTGTTCTGTCTTGTTTTGTTGAGATGGAGTCCCACTCTGTCGCCCAGGCTGGCCTGCAGGGGCGCGATCTCGGCTCACTGCACCCTCCACCTCCCGGGTTCAAGTGATTCTCCTGCCTCAGCCTCCCGAGTAGCTGGGGCTACAGGTGCGCACCACTAAGCCTGGCTAGTTGTTGTATTTTTAGTAGAGATGGGATTTCTCCATGTTGCCCAGGCTGGTCTTGAACTCCTGACCTCAGGTGATTCACCTGCCTTGGCCTCCCACAGTGTTGGGATGACAGGCATGAGCCATCGCGCCCGGCCGGCTCAGGCGTTTTTACCCCGACGCGCGTGTGCTCCCATGTGCTGGGTGTGTTTCTGCGTGTGCGGTGCTCATGCAGACTCAGGTACACCACAGGTGCTGCATATGCATGGCCAACCGTGCTCCTGTGCATTCTAGCTTGTGGGTTCACTCTTTTCTCATTTTTTTTTAAGCCCCAGAAGATTTATAATTGACTGAAGCAGGCTTACTCCTGTGTACAAGTGTGCATCTGTGTGCCGCCATGGGGGCACACAGGGGCTGTGACGTGTTCACACGTTGCTGTGTGCTCAGGTGTTCGCACATGATCAGCCATGTTTACACCTGTGCGTGCATGGCACACACGTTTGCATACTGCTACATCTGAGACATGCTTCTGTTTTTGTGCACCTGCACGTATGTGTCAGGAATATTCACACATACACATGTTCATATGTGGCCTGCTGTGTCTGCACATGTGTGCCCTGGTAAACGTGTGTTTGTGTGTTCTTTTTATTTTTATTCTTTTAGAGACGGGGTCTCGCTGTGTTGCCCAGGCTGGAGTGCGGTGGCTATTCACAGACGCGATCCCACTACTGATCAGCACGGAGTTGTGACCTGCTCCGTTTCCGACCTGGGCCGGTTCACCCCTCCTTAGGCAACCTGGTGTCCCCCGCTCCCGGGAGGTCACTCACCATATTGATGCCGAACTCAGTGCGGACACCCGATCGGCGTAGCGCACTACAGCCCAGAACTCCTGGGCTCAAGCGATCCTCCAGCCTCAGCCTCCGGGGTAGCTGGGACTACAGGCTCACGCCACCGTGCCCGGCTTTTTTTTTTTTTTTTGTGGGGGCTTGGGGGACAGTTTCACTCTTACCAGCCAGGCTGGAGTGCAGTGGCGTGATCTTGGCTCACTGCAACCTCTGCCTCCCGGGTTCAAGCGATTCCTCAGCCTCCCCAGCAGCTGGAATTACAGGCATCCACCACCACACCTGGCTAATTTTTGTATTTTTAGTAGAGACGGGGTTCACCACGTTGGCCAGGGTGGTCCCGAACTCCTGACATCAGGTGATTCACCCGCCTCGGCCTCCCACAGTGCTGGGATGACAGGCGTGAGCCGCCATGCCCGGCCGTGTTTTCGTGTTCTGGTGAGGTTGTGCACGTTCACACAGGTACATTTGTGTGTGTGCATGGGGCACACTCAGCCACAGCCCGTGCTCGATCCCCAAGTGCGATGGCACCTGATGGACTGGGTCCCAGCAGGACACCCCCGAGTCCGGCCCCACGTACCCCAGGCCCTCCCACACCTCCGCTGCCCCAAACGTCGTGACACCATGATGCGACTCCTGCAGCCCCAGGGTCCTGGTCACCCCCAGCTGGCCTCTCCCTGGTCTCCCCCGCGCCCGGCCTCCACCTCCTAGCTCTCCACTCCGTCTCCTCCCCTCCAGTGGCTGCAGCCTCCGGTCCCAGTCAGCGCCAGCTGCTGCCTGTGCCGAATGGAGAGCGGAGCTTAGGAGGCAGCGCCGTGTGTGGGGTCCACGCTGCACCCTGGCCTCTGGCATCCAGCGGGCACGCACTCCCCAACTCAGAAGCCTAACCGTCCTCCAGCCATGCTCAGAGCACCCGTCATAATGGGAAACCCATGCTTGGCTCCCACAGCCCAGCCATCGCCAGCGGGCCTCAGCCAGAGCGTCCCCCGTCACAGAGCCTGCCAAGCACAGACCCTCCCGACACTCACCCACCCCTTCCTCTCACTGGTCTGGCTGGATGAGCAGGCTGCCTCCGTCCTCCTTACCATTCCCACTCCACCTGGCGAACTCCTATTCATCCTGCGGGGCCCTGGAACATTGGCCCCTCTTCTAGGGTCCCTACCCTAGAAGTCCTGGTGGGTGAAGGGACCAGAGGCTACCTCGGAGAGCAGACAAGGGGCCGGCTCCCAGGCTCCCGGCCCTCGTGGGTGACCTGGGTGGTGTCTACTATCTCGTTTCTAAGCCAAAGCTGTGGACAGCACCCCAGTGGTGGTTCGTCAATGGCGGACTGCCAGGGAGGGGTGAACGCTCATTCCCAGGCGTCCCCGGGCTCTGTCAGCCTAGCAGGCCAGCTGCCCAGGACCTCCTGCTCTCCCTCCCTTCCTTTCTCTGCCCCCGCCCTTCTCTTCACCCCTCCCTCCCTCTGTCCCTCCCCGGCCCTGGCCACCCCCACCGCCCCCAGGGGCCATCTCCTTGGCAACGGTGGCCACAAGGTCGTCTGCTGGATCAATCTCCTCTCACCCCTGCAGCCCCCGACCCCGGACCCGGAAGCTGACACGGAAGTGGGGTCAGGCCTGGCTTCCCAGTGTGAGTAGGACAGGGCGTCCCTCAGCTGGAGCGGCCGGTCCCAGGTGGGAGGGTCAGCAGGGCCAGAGGTCTGGCGAGCCCTGGGCCCCACACTGACCCTGACCTTCCCTGTGCCTCAGTTTCCCTCGAGGCACAGCCTCTCTGATGTCCGGACTCTGAGTCCAGTCCAGGCCAGTCCTTTGGAGAACCGAGTACATGGGAGACACAGCCCCTGGGCTGACAGTGCTGCCCGCATCCCAATTTACACACCCCGGAGAAGACATTGGCCTCAGGCCCCTGGGCCAGGCAGTAGTCAGAACTGGGGACCAACCAGAAAAGAACTCACCATTTGAGCTCCTGGGCAGTCCACCATTGCTGCTTCTAGAAGATTCCACCATGGCCGTTTCTGGAAGCTTCCATTGTTCCCTCTCTGAGCAGCTCCCCATTCCAGCCACCAAGGCAGAAGGAAAGAGCTGCCCGGCCTTAGGTCTTGGGGAGCAGGTGGGCAGGCTAGGCAGGGAGAGGACCCTCCAGGCCCACAGGGGCCCCAGGGCAGGCTGGCGAGCCGGGCTCTGGAGAACTCTCAGTGCTAAAGGCGTTTGTATGGATTCTGGGACAGGTAGCCTGGACCCCGAGCAGGAGGGGATGAAGGGCCTTGGGGGGCCAGAGGCGGGAGAGGGTGGGCTTAGCTCAGGCAGCTCCCTTCCTTTCCCTAGCCTCAGTTTCCCCATCCAGGCAATGGGAGAAGACACAGGGAACAGGTTTGCCCTCGGCCTCCTGGGACCCCGGTTTCCAGCTCGGAGAGGTCAGACTGCCTGCCCAGGGCCACACAGCCTGGAGGTGGGGTTCAAGCCGGCGGCGCGGACCCGCAAAGCCCGTCCCAGCCTCACGACCCCCTCCTCGCCGGCCCGGGCGGGGCTGCTGGCCCTTTAAGAGCCTCGTTTTGGCGCCGCCTCGGGGTTATCGATCGCAGCCTTGGAAACAAGATTAGATTATCCCGGCTGGGAACCGCGCCGCTTCTTGTAAACGGCTCCCCAGGCGCGGCCCTGCGCTCCCTGGACGGGGGATGGGGAACCGGGGACCCCCGTTTTGTGGGTTTGGAAATTGAAGGGCAGAGAGAGGAGAGCGCCCTCCTGCGAAGCCACAGACCCAGGAAGACGCGTTGACCTGCTCAGCTGCATTGAGTGAGCGCCTACTGTGTGCCGGGCATGCGCGGGGCGCATTCATCCAATCAGCGTTTCCTATAAAAACAATCACGGGCCGGGCCCGGGGCTCACGCCTGTAATCCCAGCACTTTGGGAGGCCGAGGCGGGCGGATCACGAGGTCAGGAGTTCGAGACCAGCCTGACCAACATGGTGAAACGCTCTCTACCGAAAGTACAAAAATTCGCCAGGAGACTGAGGCAGGAGAATCGCTTGAACCCGGGAGGTGTAGGCTGCAGCGAGCCAAGCTCGCTCCTGACTCGCTCCTGCTGTGCCTCCAACCCTCTATGCGCGTTGAATCTGATCCTCGCCCCAGCACTTCTAGTGTCAGAGGCCCTGATCACGTTAGACAGATGGGGAAACTGAGGCCGGGGCTCATACAAGCCAGAGGGGCTACCTGGCTCGCTCCTGGGGAACCTCCCTAGTGGGGTCATCATAGAAGGAAGGGAAGGGACAGGTTGTCAGGGCAGCTGGGGACCAGCCCCTCCATTCACCATGACCCGTTCTGCACCCCCAAAGGCTCCTGGTAGGTGCTCCAGCTAGAGCAGGTCTACCCTGGAGTGCGGGAGGAAAGGACGGGCCAGCAGGTGGGTGGGCCGGGGGGAGGCCCCTCCACCTCCCGTTTCTGAAGCCTCCACAGAAAGCCCCCTGGCCCACGAGCATGAGTGTGTGAGGGCTCATGGGCAGTGCCCAGGACCAGCTTCCCTCCCACTCCGTGGCTGTTTGCTCCATGAGACCCCGTGCCCATGGGGGTTGCAGGGTGGGCAAGCACACATTCATTGCACATCTACTGTGTGCCAGGCCCTGAACCATTCCCCCCAATTGTGGCACAGTAGGAGCTGATTCCAGCCCTCACCCACATTCACCCAGATGCACCCCCAGAGACCCAGTCGCAATGATCCCACTGCCAGCGTTTGTTGATTGACCAATTGACAGTATTTGGCAATAGCAATAGATTAAATCCAAACCACTTAGACTGGACTTCATTTGGGCCTGAATGATCCTCCCAGCCCCATCGTCCCTGATAACCTCTATCCTTCCATCTTCCCTAATACTATGGAGCACCAACTGTATGCACCGATAGCATCTTCACCCTCCCAGCAGCCTGTGAGGCAGAGAATTTGACTGACCTGGTCTACGGAGGGGGAAACTGAGGACCTAGGTGGCGGGCCTTGTCTGAGGCCGCAGAGCCCAGAAGATGAGATTCTAAACCCAGACCCATCTATTTTTTTTTTCAGAGTCTCGCTCTGTTGCCCAGGCTGGAATGTGGTGGCGCCATCTCAGCTCTCTGCAACCGCCAACTCCTGACCCCAGGTGATCCGCCCGCCTCAGCCTCCCACCGTGCTGGGATGACAGGCGTGACCTGGCCTCACCTGTCTGTGTCTGAACCTCAGGCTGCCTCCTGGGAAAGCGGCCTGGGCATGTATTTCTGAGGCTCTGAACGGGAGGAAACCGAGGCGCAGAGCCCCTGCAGGGACCCAGGGTTTCCCCAGAGCTTTGACGAGGAGCCGGAAGGCCAAGACCCACCCACCCTGCAGGTTCCAGGCAGAAAGACGGGATGTGGCTGGCCTGAGCTACAACCACACAGTGTCGTCTGGACCGCTTCCGTGGGGACGCGCTGGGGGAAGACCCCACGACGGACAGGAGGCCAGAGGAGGAGGGAGCTCCGGAGAGGAATGTCGGGGAGGCCACACTTAGGGGTCGAGGCAGGTGATTCCTTCTGCTGGAGAGGGCTGCCAGGACATCTCAGCCTCCGGGGGGCCAGAGCAGGGATGCGGCCGCCCACGTCCCCCCAGAGTCTCCCCTCAGCCCCCCCACGCCGGACATCCCGAAGGACGAGCCCGTGTGCCCGGCCCCTCCCAGGCTGCTCCCGTCTCCCCCCACCTCTCTCTCCATCTCCATCTTTCTGTCTCTCTCCATGACTGTCTCTTACTTTCTTCATCTCTGTCTTTCTCTCCATCCGTCTCCATCTGTCTCTCACTGTGTCTCTCTTTTCCGCCTCTGCCGCTGTCTCTGTCTCTCTCTCTCCCCATTGTCATCTCTATCTCTGTCCCTCTGTCTCTCTTCCATCTCTGCCGCTGTCTCTGTCTCTCTGTCTCTCCCCATCGTCATCTCTCTCCATCTCTGTCTCTCTTCCATCTCTGCCGCTATCTCTCTGTCTCTGTGTCTTTCTCTCCATCTCTTGTGCCCCATCTCCATGTCCGTCTAGTCTTTTCTTCCTGTGTCTCTGTCCCCTCTCGTCCCCATCCCTCTGTCTGTCCGTCCCCTCGTCCCTGTCCGTCTGTCCGTCCCCTCTCGTCCCCGTCCCTGTCTCTCCTCCGTCCCTTCTCATCCCCCGTCCGTCTGTCCATCCCCTCTCGTCCCTGTCCCTCTGTCTGTCCGTCCCCTCGTCCCTGTCCCTCTGTCTGTCCGTCCCCTCGTCCCCGTCCGTCTGTCCGTCCCCTCGTCCCCGTCCCTGTCTCTCCTCCGTCCCTTCTCATCCCCCATCTGTCTGTCCGTCCCCTCTCGTCCCTGTCCCTCTGTCTGTCCGTCCCCTCTCTTCCCTGTCCCTCTGTCTGTCTGTCCCCTCTTGTCCTCGTCCCTCTGTCTCTCCATCCCCTCGTCCCCATCCCTCTTGTCTGTCCGTCCCCTCGTCCCTGTCCCTCTGTCTGTCCCCTCGTCCCCGTCCCTCTGTCTGTCCCCTCGTCCCCGTCCCTCTGTCTCTCCGTCCCCTCTCGTCCCTGTCCCTCTGTCCGTCCCCTCGTCCCCGTCCGTCTGTCCCCTCGTCCCCGTCCCTCTGTCTCTCCGTCCCCTCGTCCCCGTCCCTCTGTCTCTCCGTCCCCTCTCGTCCCCGTCCCTCTGTCCGTCCCCTCGTCCCCGTCCCTCTGTCTCTCTGTCCCCTCGTCCCCGTCCCTCTGTCTCTCCGTCCCCTCTCGTCCCTGTCCCTCTGTCCGTCCCCTCGTCCCCATCCCTCTGTCTGTCCCCTCGTCCCCGTCCCTCTGTCTCTCCGTCCCCTCGTCCCCGTCCCTCTGTCTGTCCGTCCCCTCGTCCCCGTCCCTCTCTCTGTCTCTCTCCCTTCCCAGCTCCCCGGCCCCTCCTCGCCCGCCCTCAGGCCTGGTCTCTCAGGTGCCCCCTGCCCTGCTGGGAAGGGCCTCATGGGGGTGGGGGCATCGCACCCGATGGCACCGGTGAGCCTTGGTGCCGGGAGACGGAGACTGAAGAAACTCCTGGACGCCCCAGCTCACCCCGTCCTCCAGCACGAGCGGGCCGCCCCGCCCTGCCCTTGAAATCTGGGAGCGTCTGTGTCTGGCTCGGTCCCCTGAGCCTGGACTCCCTGAGAGCCCACGACATCATGGGCAGACACCCTGGCCAACCAGGGCCAGCCCCTCAGCCCGCACTCAATTCTGCCAGCTGCGTGCAGAGATCCCCCATCTGCTGGGGAAACTGAGGCACAGGCAGGGCCAAGGTGCCAGGGGAGGGCTGAAGCCTGCTGGCGCCTGGACCTCCCTCCTGTGGCCTTCGGGCTGTGGAGATGGGCTGGGGCTGGGACCACCTCCCCCATGGCGCCCCCCGCAGGCGCTCCCACGCTGGTTCCCGCCCTCTTCCCAGCCTTGATGACAGCAGGGGCAGGGAGGGGCTCAGCCCGCACCTCCCGGCCAGAAGCACCATCCCTGGCGCACGGCCAGGGTCACTTCCCGCTGGACAGATGGGGACAGCGAGGCTGGGCTCTGCAGGACGCTTCGGACCTGTGCACACCTCAGTGCACTCCGTCAAAGCCAACTCCAAAGCCAGGCTCTGCACTGCCCTCCTGGGCTTCAGGGCGGAAAAGGAGGGGTGTTCAACAAGAGGACCCCTAAATACAGCAGCCTAGCCCAGGGTGGGGCCGGCAGACAGACACAGCAACCCCCCAGGGCAGCTGATGAGGGCCCAGCACGGGGGGGGCGGGGGGTGCTGGAGTCAAGGAGGGCTTCCTGGAGGAGGGGACACTTGAGCTGTGGCCTGACGTGAGCAGGAGCCCAGAGAGCGGGCGGCACTCCTGGTACACGGAGGAGCCAGACAGCCGCCCTGAGGCAGGAACCAGGCCGTGGGGAAGGAAGAAGAAATGCTGGGCCGGGCCACACGGAGTCCTGTGGGCTGCTCTGAGGGCGTGGTCCTTTTCTGGCGTGCACCCCGGGGCTGCAGGAGGCTGTTGTCATGATTCCTTCTTGTTTGTTTTGAGACAGAGTCTCACTCTGTCACCTGAGTGAAGTAGCCCAATCTCTGCTCACTGAAACCTCCGCCTCCCGGGTTCAAGTGATTCTCCCGCCCCAGCCTCCGAAGTCACTGAGATTAAAGGGGCACACCACCGCGCTCGGCTAATTTTTTGTATTTTTAGTAGAGACAGGGTTTCACCATCTTGGCCAGGCTGGTCTTGAACTGGTGACCTTGTGATCCACCCTCCTCGGCCTCAGAGTGCTTGGATTACAGGCGTGAGCCACGGCGCCTGGGCCTCCTTTCCCCGCCCCCACTTTTTTTTAGAGATAAGAGTCTTCCAAATTAGCCCGGCGTGGTGGTGTGCACCTGTAATCCCAGCTACTCAGGAGGCTGAGGCGGGAGAATCGCTTGAACCCGGGAAGTGGAGGTTGCAGGGAGCCGAGATCGCGCCACCGCACTCCAGCCTGGGTGACAGAGTGAGACTCAGTCTAAAAAAACATTAAAAAAAAAAAGGAGAGAGAGTGATGGGTCTTGCTATGTTGCCCAGACTGGTCTTGACCTCCTGGACTCAAGTGCGCCCCCCGCGTTGGCCTCTCAAAGCTCTGGGTGCTCCTGTGGCCCAGGCAGCAGAGGAGTGGTGCGATCTCGGCTCACTGCAGCCTCCGCCTCCCAGGTTCAAGCGATTCTCCTGCCTCAGCCCACTGAGTAGCTGGGATGACAGGCGCGCACCGCCACGTCTGGCTAATTTTGTATTTTTAGTAGAGACGGGGTTTCCCCATGTTGCCCAGGCTGGTCTCAAACTCCTGACCTCAGGTGATTCTCCTGCCTTAGCCTCCCAAAGTGCTGGGATTACATGTGTGAGCCACCGCGCCCGGCCCTAAAGTCATGGTTTTTCAGCCACCAGCCCTGGTGGCTTCCAGGGAAGGGATGTTGGAGGCCGGTGGGGAGGCTCCAAGGCTGGGTTGAGGCTGAGTCAAGGCCCTGCAGATGATCTCTGCCAGGAGACTGTGTCAGAGATGGAGAGACAGGGAGAGACAGTCAAGGCTTGCCTTCCTGCCCAGCCCCTGTGACCCCAGGGGCAGCCACAGCCGGACAGGGCTCTGGGGACCCAGGAGTGCGGGACAGTGGTTGTGGCCCTGCCAGCCCCTCCGCAGCAGTAATTAAGGGCTCCTGGCGTCCCCGCGGCGTGATGTATGTGCACCTTAACTAATCATTTATTAGGTCACTGATGGTTCGTCAATATTAATTCATTTATTTAAACAACTCAGCTCCGTAATGAAGATGTCGCCTGAGAGGGAGGCTAGTTGGTGGCGGGGCCGGGAATGCAGGAAGGGGGCTCAGATTTGGGTCTCGGGGTGTTCTCAAGAAACGTGGGCCAGGCGCGGCGGTACACGCCTGTGATCCCAGCACTTTGGGAGGTTGAGGCAGGAGGAGGACAGGAGCCCAGGGGATTGAGAACGGTCTGGGCAAGATTGAGACCCCGTCTCTACTAAAGAAAAAAAATGGTTTTTAATACAGGCCAGGGGCGGGGGCTCACATCTGTCATCCCAGCACTTTGGGAGGCCAAGGTGGGTGGATCACATTAAGCCACGAGTTCGAGGCCAGACTGGTCAACGTGGTGAAACCCCGTCTCTTTATTTATTTATTTATTACTTATTTACTTAGAGCCGGGGTTTCACCACGTTGGCCAGGCTGGTCTCGAACTCCTGACCTCAGGTGATCCACCTACCTCGCCTTCCAAAGTGCTGGGATTACAGGCGTGAGCCACCGCGCCAGGCTCGATACCCCGTCTCTACTAAAAATACAAGAATTAGCCGGGCGTGGTGGCGGGCACCTGTAATCCCAGCTACTCCGGAAGCTGAGGCAGGAGAATCACTTGAACTTGGGAGGTGGACGTTGCAGTGAGCCGAGATCACACCACTGCACTCCAGCCTGGATGACAGAATGAAACTCTGTCTCAAAAATAAAAAAATCAAAAATAAATAAATTAAAAATACCAAAAAATTTTTAGCTGGCCATGGTAGGGTGTGCCTGTGGTTCCAGCTACTGGGGAGGCTGAGGTGGAAGCTCGCTTGAGCCTGGGAGGTGGAGGCTGCAGCGAGCCAGGATTGTACCACTGCCCTCCAGCCTGGACAGCACAGCAAGACCCTGTGTCAAAAAAAAAAAAAAATCACACCTGTGATCCCAACTCTTTGGGAGGCGGAGGCAGGCAGATCACTTGAGGTTAGGAGTTTGAGACCAGCTTGGCCAACATGGCGAAACCCTGTCTCTACTAAAAATACAAAAATTAGCCAAGCATAGTGACGGGCGCCTGTAGTCCCAGCTACCTGGGAGGCTGAGGCAGGAGAATCGCTTGAACCCGGGAGGCGGAGGTTGCAGTGAGCCGAGATCAGGCCACTGCACAGCCTGGGCAGCAGAGTAGGACTCCGTCTCAAAAACATAAAAAGTAAGCATAATAAATAAATAAATAATGAGATGACAGCCCTACCCCGCTCAAGAATCGTCCATGGCTCCCCAGTGCCCTGAAGAGAAAACCCACACTCACCCGACCCGGCTGACCTCTGCGGCTCCGTCCTCACTCACGCCCCACCTGCTGTCTGCCTTTGCCCGCTGCCGCTGCCGGAACCTTCCCAGCTCCTTCCCGACACAGGGCCTCCGCCCTTGCTCCGCCCTCACCTGGGAGCTGCCTGCCTGGGGTCTGAGCATCAGGGTCACCCCCCCGGGAGCGCCTTCTCCAACCTCCGCATCCCAGCGCCCATCACCTCCCCATCGCCCGAGACCCTGCTTGATTTCCCTCTGAGATCTTCCTGGTGATTCACGAGTTGAGCTGGTTGTCGTCTGTTTTCTCCAGCCTCACCTTGGTCTGTCTCAGAGAGCAGATGGCGCCCAGCAGTCGCTGCCCTCGCACCAGGCATTGGTGGGGCCCTGTGTGTTGGCTCCTTGCTCCCCCCACTAATTTCAGCACAGCCGCAGCTGACTGTTCCCTGCAGGCTCAGGGTGCCGCCTCCAGGTCTCTGGGTGTTTGTTTATTTTGAGGCCGGGTCTTACTCTGTCCCCCAGGCTGGAGTGCAGTGGTGCGATCATGGCTCACGGCAGCCTCCACCTCCCCGGCCCAAGCGATCTTCCTGCCTCAGCCTCCCGAGTGCTAGGACCACAGGTGCACTCCACCACGCCCAGCTGATTTTGAAATTTTTTGTAGAGATGGAGGGCGTCTTGGTATGTTGCCCAGGCTGGTCTCGAACTCCTGGCCTCAAGTGATCCTCCTGCCTTGGCCTCCCAATATCTAGGCCATTTTTTTTTTTTGAGACAGAGTCTTGCTCTGACTCCCAGGCTGCAGTGCAGTGGCGTGATCTTGGCTCACGGCAACCTCCGCCTCCCGGGTTCAAGCCCATTCTCTGCCTCAGCCTCCCGAGTAGCGGGGATGACAGGCACCCGCCACCACACCCGGCTAATTTCGTATTTTTAGTAGAGACGGGGTTTCTCCATGTTGGTCAGGCTGGTCTCAAAATCTTGACCTCAAGTGATCTGCTCGCCTCAGCCTCCCAAAGTGCTTCCTCGATTTTTGGTTTGGTTTGTTTTTTTAAGACGGGGTTTCACC
>CAUYQU010064878.1:0-19187 GCA_963574635.1 Cheracebus regulus | reverse complement strand
TGTACTATATGTACACATGTATCTATATTTGTGCATATTAGGTACATTATGTACAGTATGTACACATGTATATATATGTGCACATTAGGTACATTATGTACATATGTACAATATGTAAACGTGTACATATATGTCTATTATGGACACATGTATAATATGTACAGATGTACAATATCTACACGTGTTCATGTGTGCACATTATATATAAGTATAGCTAACGTTAATATTATGTACATATGTGCAATACGTGCACCTGTACATATATGTGCACATTATGTACATGAAGTACAATGTGTATACGTGTGCACATTAGATACAGATGAACAATATGTACACGAGCACATACATGTGAACATTCTGTAAAAAATATGGGCTGAAACCCCAGCCCCCCCTGGCTGCTACGAACCGGCTACAAACCTGCTACTTCGAAAATTTGGAGTAATATGATACTGGGAAGCATATCATGGCGAGAAGATAATGTTATTGTGTTTCATTTTTATTAGGTACAATAACACTAGTTGTAGTTCCACCTCTGCGATATTTACAAAAATATCATTTTCACCCCCCTTGACATTATATTCAGATTGGGGGGGGGTTCGTTTTACTGCTTGCAATATTTAATTTAATATAAGTATTTTTTGTGGATCTTAGTTACAATAGCAGAGCGTGGTGTACACCTCTTGCCATATTGAGAGTATTACCATATGGTCAGTAATATCGTCCTGTCCTTCCCTGGATATTAGGAGCAATATCACAGGGCAGGTGTACATCCCCAGCCACATTGTAAGTAATATAATCTCTCATCCACTAGCTATTAGGAACAATATCACTGGGGTTTTGTGCGCTTCCTGAGATATTTGGAGTAATATCCCTCCGTTTTTGGATATTAGAAACAATATTACCATGGTGGTGTACACTTTCTGTGATATTGAGAGTATAATCGTCCTCTCTTCCCGAATATTAGAAACTATATCACCGAAGTGTTGTATACCACCTGTGATATTGGAACAATCACAGAGTGTACAATTGCTTTCACAATGAGAGTAATATCTACTGAGGATATTATGGATAATATCACAAAATGTACACACATGGGTGTGTACCCACTTTGATATTAGGAGTAATTTTATCTAATATACTAAAAATAATATCCCAGAATATAGTCATAAAATTTGTTGGGATATTACAATAAATATATACAATATGTACAATGTGTACTTTTATTGTGATGTAAATATGTGTACACAATACATATGTACATATAAATGTACATATGTGTACAATATGTACATGAGTACAATAGGCACATTTACTGTAACATCACAATGAAATCATATATAATCACAATAATATATATACATGATACCACAATAAATGTACATATTGTACACATTATGTACATATACATTTCCTGTGATATTACAATATGTACACGTGTACATAATGCACACATTATGTACATATGTACTATATTACACAGGTACATATATCTGTGCAGATTATGTACACATTATGTACATGTGTACCTATATGTGCACATTATGTACATTTTGTACACGTGTACCTATATGTGCACATTATGTACAGATGTACAATATGTACACGTGTACCTATATATGCACATTATGTACAGATGTACAGGATGTACACGTGTACATATATTTGCACAGTATGTATATGATGTATGTACACCTGCATATATATGTGCACATAATGTACATATGTACAGTATATGCACATGTACATAACCACCTTCTACTTTCTGTCTTATGAACTGGACTACTTTATGTACTTCAAGTAAGTGAAATCACACACTATTTGTCCTTTTGTGACTGGCTTATTTTACTGAGCATCATGTCTCTGAGGTTCATCCACGTGGTAGCCTGGGCCAGAATTTCCTTCTTTCTTAAGTTGAATAATATTCCATTTATGCATGTTCCACATTTGGTTTAGCCATTCTTCTGTTGATAGACACTTAGTTTGCTTCCACCCTGTGGGGTACTGTGAGTAAGGCTGCTGTGAACATAGGAGTACAAGTATCTCTTTTGTTTCTGCTTTCCATTCTTTGAGGTGTGAGTGCTGCAGCAGTTTTCCGAGTACATTTCAGGCGGTGGTTGTCTTCTTCATTTGAATGCCCTTTGCATTTTGTCTGCTTCCCATAGTTACATACAGATACTGTTTGGAATTAGGTTGCTGCACAAATCTCACGTCACATTGTAACCCCAGTGTTGGCAGTGAGGCCTGGGAGGTGGTGACTGGATCATGGGGGTGGGTTATGTCCAGTTACGTCGCTCCTTCTCCAGTTATGTCACCACTTCTGTCCCTCAGTTGTGAACAGTGTAACCTTTCTCATTCCATTCATTATTGCTGATATCACTTCTCTCTCCTTTTTGTATCATAAATGGGTTAGCACCATTCTTTTGGTGCGGTATTTGTGATAGAGTTCTCATGAGGTCTGTGGTTGAAAAGTATGTAGCACCTCCCCAACCCCATCTCTGTTCCTCCTGCTCTGGCTGTGTGAAGTGCCTTGCCCACCCACCCCACCTTCCACCATGACTGGAAGCTTCCTGAAGCCTTCGCAGAAGCAGAAGCCACTATGCTTCCTGTACAGTCTGCAGAACCGTGAGCCAATTAAACCTGTTTTTAAAAAAATAAATTACCCAGTCTCAGGTATTTCTTTTAATCACAGTGAGAAAAGGTACTAATACACCCACTAAAAGCACTCCTTTTTCCTTTCTAGGGTAGCTGTAGGCTTAAACAAATGGTTCTTTGTTTCCAAAGATTTGGGGCAGGAGAAAGAGGCTGTTCTCAGACCCCCATAGTGGAAGACTCCGTTCAAATGTCCCTGCCTCTGTTGTCGTCCCTGACCAATCCCTAGGGACTGAATTCCCCTCTCCTTTTCGCTGTGGTTCCACTGTGTTCTCTTCCCGCACAGTGTCACTGCTCTTTGTTTAGAGTCCATCTTCCTCACGAGACTGTGCTTTTTTTTTGTCTTTGATCTGCTGTATTGTAAACAGTGGTCAGTGTCTGTTTTAAAATTTTTAATTAATTTAAAAAACATCTTTAATGGCTGGGCATGGTGGCTCACGCCTATAATCCCAGAACTTTGGGAGGCTGAGGCAGGTGGATCACTTGAGACCAGGAGTTCAAGACCAGACTGGCCAACACGGTGAAACCCCCGTCTACTAAAAATACAAAATTAGCTGGTCATGGTGGCACATGCCTGTAATCCCAGCGAATGGGGAGGCTGAGGCGGGAGAATCGATTGAACCTAGGAGGTAGAGGTTGCAGTGAACCAAGACCATGCCACTGCACTGCGTCCTGGCTGACAGAGTGAGACTCTGTCTCAAAACAAAACAAAGCAAAACAAACCCCAAAACTTTAATAATTATATACAGTTTAAAAACTCAAACAAATAAAAGGTTTATAAACCTTCACTTCCCCCTCCTAGTCTTAGTACTACTCTTCAGAAGGAAACAGCTGTCTTTCAACTTTTAGTCCTGTGACTCTGAGTGTTAATTAGCTTCTCTAAGTAGTAAACTTGTGCCACTACATTACCAACCCCGTAGGGCATCATCTACTGGCTTCCGCTGTGGTTGATGAGAATTTCGTTCATCTGTGAGGCCACCCGCCTTTTCTGCCCCCACTGGTTCCAAGGCGTCTCCTCTCCCTATCCCCAGACCCACTGCCGTGGGACTTTGCAGTCCTGCCCACTTGCATATCCCCTGGTTTTGACTTTGGGCTCAGTTATGTGATGTGCTTTGGAGAATGGAATGTTTGCAGGCATGATGCAAGTAGGGGTTAGAAGAGTGCTTGCGGGCCAGGTGTGGTGGTTCATGCCTGTGATCCCAGCACTTTGGAAGGCCAAGGCAGGTGAATCACTTGAGGCAACATGGTGAAACCCTGTCTCTATTAAAAATGTCAAAATTATATAAAATAATCCTGTCTCGACTAAAAATATAAAAATTAGCTGGGCATGGTGGCGGGTGCCTATAATCCCAGATACTTGGGAGGCCGAGGTAGGAGAATTGCCTGAACCTGGGAGGCGGAGGTTGCAGAGTCATGGTCGCACTACTGTACTCCAGCCTGGGCGACTGGGTGAAAGAGTGAGACCCTGTCTCAAAAAAAACAGTGCTTGTGCAGTAGGGTCTGTTCTGTTGTACCTCTGTCATCATGTGGGTAGCCCGCTGGTCTTGGGAGAAGGATAGAAAATGTAGGGCAACACAATCCTGGTGACTTGTAGACTTGCAGACAGAGGCAAAGCAATCTGGCCAGACAGAGCCTTGATCAGCTGAATTCTAGTACGTCTGCAGATGGGTGAACAATCATAAATGATTGTTGTATCAAGCCACTGCGTTTTGGGGTAGTTTGTTATACAGCAGTAGCTAACCAATACATACCACGATCTACCTTCCTGGTCTCCTCTTTCTTCTCCAGTTATATCATCATTTTTGTTCTTCACTTGTTACCAGTTTAACCTTTCTCATTCCATTAATTATTGATGGTATCTCTTCTCTCTAATTTTATATCATAAGTTTATTTTCACTCCTCTTCCTTCCACCTCCACGCAGCACTTTCCTGATTTCCATCAGGACGTTCCAACAGCTGATTTCCATCAGCGACACCTTAGCTTTTACACAGAGATGTCTGATTTCATTAACGTTTTGTTTTGTAACAGGATGTTTGGACACCTGATGCTTTCTAAGTCCATAAGGTTTCTATGGAGGAAAATTGACAAAAGATTCTTTTAGAGCAAACCCACAATTTCCCATAAAGTAGTTTAGTGTGTTTTTCTTCCTTGTAACCAAATGATCCCAGATTAATATACCCTTAGTCCCATCAAAGCTTCTGGAGACCAAAATGTAAGCAGCAGGAAGACTGAACGGCAGGCTGAGACTTCTTTGCATTGAGTTTGTTGGGTTGTTAGTGGTAGTAATAAAACCCTGGAATATTTCCTCTCTGACAACTCTTTCTACTGTCACAAACATTTGTGCTAGTAGCAGATGGATGGGTCACATCAATTTCATGTAACAACTGCACGTTACGAAGCTGTGTCTTAACTAGTGAAGATCAATTAAACCAAGATGGGCATTGTGCCCAGGAAATCAGTGTGACGTTTAACGAGAAGGATATTCTTGATGAACACACTTTGCCATAATTTGTTTTTTACCCGATACAATAAAAGTTGGCGATGCAAATGAGTAGATATTTTGTAAGATTCAGGCTGGAGATGGTGATGTTGGAACCTGGAATTCACAATTGGTCGGAACGCTATCCTTGGGTTTGAGGAATCTCAGGTCTCTTCTGACCCCTCCACACCTACATGGGTCAGAGAATACAATGAGGAAAACCTTATCTTCTGAGGACATTGGTTCCTTTTATTTCCCCCATATTCTCTGGAATCATGAAAAGAACATGGACTTGGGACGAGACAGTTTTACGTTCGAGCAGCCACTTTACCATGGCTTGGCAAGCGGAACTTGTCCAAATTTCTTAATGTTTCTGATCTTCAGTTTCCTCAAATAAGGAAAATAGATAAATGCCTAATAGGTTCTGCTGTGAAGAGTCAGTGAACAAAGCATCTCATATGCTTGAGTCATAGACAGTACATAACAAAAGGTAACTCCTTTTATTCTTCCTATTATTCATCACCTTGAGATACATTTTATCTTAATATTTAACTTAGCTCATTTTATATCCCATACCACTTGTAGTGAAAATGTATTTTTTCCCCTGCTGTCCTTTCTTCTGTGATATTGCCAGCGTCTCTCCTCCGTCAGGGATATTCCTTGATTCCTGGATGCTTGCTGTCTTTTACAGCAGAGAAAACTGGTGTAAGACCAGGGTGTCCAGGAGTTCTGGCTGTTGTTGCTTGTCGTAACACACGGTGGCGCTGTGGAAACAGGCACTCTTGCCACTGAGTACCATTCTCCTGGTCCAATGCCCAGGGATTTTAGGGAATCAGACAGGCATCTCCGTGGAATATAGACACCCGCAGCAGCTGCTATAGCCCATCTCAGCCTCATGGAGAGATCACTTTTATTTAAATAAAGCTTGTGATGACTATCGTGTGTGCAGGAGGGATCCTCACCCTGGTGTACCCTGCCTGTATCTGAGGCTCAGTCCTGCTCCCGTTTAATTACTCTGAACTTGGAATTGACACATCCATAAGCTCCATGATAAGTGATTTCTTTCCATACAGATGGCTGCCGCCATACTCAAATAATCAGCATTCTTCTCCCTGGCAGTATTCATTTGCAGGTTCCTGCCACAAAGATGCCCTCGTAGGGAACCAGCTCTGAATAAAGAAGCTTGGAGAACTCACACCTCTCTGGGCACATCTATGCCCAGATGAGTTCCTTAAACCTGCGTGTTTCTGCCCACACTCATGAGACCTGGGCAGGAATGAGAATGCTGTCAGTGAAGGGATGTGGGAGTTCACATCACTCGTCCCCTTTGGCCTCTTAAGCAAAACCTCAGGACTTTACATGCATTGCGGGTGTTTGCCTTGGGAAGGAAGGGCATGAAGAGATACCCAAGATAAATACTTTAATCAGGAAAACAAATTGGCATATAACATTATCCCATTTTCCTATTGTTTTTTGTTTTGCACTTCTCTATTGTCTAAATTTAATGTACTTTTACAAAGTGTGTGAATTAGTTTTTCATATAGTAAATAATGATAAAGATTTAAAACACCACCCTATTCTTCTGGCAAGGTTGGCTGGAAATAGAGGTTTCAACTGGAAGAAAAAAGCAGGGGGATAACGTGGTGTCTTTATAAGGATTCCCTATGGAAAAATTGAAAAATCATAAAAATTTTTTTAGTGATATTATGATCCAGAATCAATTTTTTATTTAATTCTTTTTACATTTAATTTATTTTTTACATTTAATTTTTCCTTCCCTCCCTCCCCTCCTCCTTCCTTCCCTCCTCCCTGCTTTCCTCCTTTCCCCCTTCCTGCCTTTCTTCTCTCCTCCCCTTCCCCCCTTCTCTCCTCCCCTCCCTTCCCCTTTCTTTCCACAGACTCCCTCTGTCCCCCCAGCAATCTTGGCTCACTGCAAGCTCCACCTCCTAGGTTCAAGCAATTCTCCTGCCTCAGCCTCCGGAGTAGCTGGGACAAAATTATCTTTTAAACGAGCACAAAGTAAAATTGATAATGTAAAAGCATACTATGAAATGGCCTTTGCTTCCTTAAAGTGATTTCTAAAGAGATCAAAACAAATTCAAGGGACAGGCACAGTGAGGCTGAGGCAGAAGGATCGCTTGAGCCCAGAAGTTTGAGACCAGCCTGGGCAACAGAGTGGGACCCTGTGTCTACAAAAAAAAAAAAACAACAACAACAAAAAAAAACAAAAAAAACTAGCTGGGCGTGGTGGTGTGTGCCTGTAATCGCAGCTACTCAGGAGGCTTGAAGACTGAGATGTCGAGGCTGCAGTGAGCTGAGATTGTGCCACTATACTCTAGCCCAAGTGACAGAGTAAGACCCCGTCTCAGAACAAAACAAAACAAAACACCAGTACCAAGGTCTAACAGTAACTGTACACTACACTAAGGACAACAGGCAAGAGCAGATGGTGTTTCAGTCTACTTGTGGCCAAGAAAGATTTCTGTTCCTTCTTTTTACATGGGCTTCCTTTTTCTGTTTTTACTTTTGATCAAGTGTTTTATATTTGATTATGCTTCTCCAATATAGAGTGTCTGAGCAGCATTGGTTTATTCAGTTGGGCCATGAGGGAAATTGATATTTAGTGAATACTAACTGGTACTGAGCACTGGGCC
Source organism: Cheracebus regulus (assembly GCA_963574635.1). Classification (NCBI taxonomy): domain Eukaryota; kingdom Metazoa; phylum Chordata; class Mammalia; order Primates; family Pitheciidae; genus Cheracebus; species Cheracebus regulus. The sequence goes on along the minus strand of CAUYQU010064878.1, from coordinate 11,404 downwards.
AGTGACTTTCCTGCCTTCATGGCTCAGAAGCGTATGTCCAAGAGGGGTTAAGGAGAAATTCAAAGCTGCTGGCTTTTGAAGGCACTTGGTCCTTGGATCCTGCATCTATGAGCATGGGAACTGAACATATGTATACTTATTTACAGAAGGGAAGAATTCAAATATTTCCAAATGTATATCGAAGTCTATTTTAGCTGCATATGTTTTCTGTATTAATTGGGTGATGTTAGCTGCTATAGTAGATTAACAACACTTCTCAGAGGATTAATATGATAACAGTATATTTCTCTCTTAGTTTCCCCATCCAAACTGGTTGGGAAGTGTTGAGTATGGTTACTCAGAGCACAGGCGATTTCCATTTTGCGGCTCTGCCCTCTGCTCGGTCCCCAGAGTTCTCTTCATTCGGTGGATGGGTCAGGGAGAGTGATTGTGTGCAAGACACATGTGTTTCTTAGTCACTTTGACCTACAGGAGGTAGCACCACAGCATCATTTCCTTGGTGAGAACTAGTCCTGGCTAGAACTGGGGCGGAGCAGCCCCTTCCCACAACGACTGTGCACTGTGGGAGGGATGACCCATCTTTGATGATAGCCGATCGTTTCTACCATGGGTATACTTATGGCTCAAATCAACGATTCTGGAAAAATGTAAGATTTAATTTCCTCAAAGTCACTTTCCAACTTCAGCACTGAAAACGACAAGAAAGAGAGGTCATTTGGAGTCCACTCAGAAAGCAGGTCGCGGCAGAGAGAAGGTCGAGATTCAGGACAGGTGTTCTGGAGCTCCATGTTGGTATTTACACAAGCAGTCTGTCTCCAGACCCAGTATCTCCTCAGCAGGTTGGTCAGAGAGCAGGCGGAAGCATATCTATCTGTCAACAAACTCTCTAGAAAGGTAAAATTCCTTGAAGGATCGTAGTAATGCAAATGTAATATATGTTTCCAAATATTGTTACTGTAATTAGACACCCATTTGTGTGAGAAGTAGCAATACTTTAAACATGCCGCTGGTGGAATTTTTAATTGGTTTAGCTATTGAAAGAACACATTGGCATCATATCTTAGAGTTGAAAATGCAGGAATCCTATGACCCAGCAATTCCATCTGTACCATCGAGACGGGTTTTTTCTTCCCCATCAGCAACCCTGGATGACCAAATAATGCAAACAACTGGATGTATGAATCACTCTCAGTGGTTTCATTTTTTTTTTTTTTTGAGAAGATATCTTAAGAGCAGGAAAAAATTGACCAAGTTCTTATGAAAGAGAAATAGATTCTTCCAGCATGCTGCTGTCAGGAGCTGGACACAGACATTGGCAGCGAGTTCTAGATGACGAAGACCATCACGCTGTTTGCCTCACGGAGATTCTCAGGGCAAGTCTATTCGAAAGTCAGAATTTGAACAGGCAAAGATATCTGTGCAAAGAAGAATCAATGCAGTACTATCTCATGTAGTCTCATGGGATGGAAAACATTAGGAGGAATCCACTTTACAGTAATGTTTTAACCAGTATATATGTGGAGATCTATCTATCTATCTATCTATATATCTCTCTCTCTCTATATATATCTATATATATATCTCCACATATATATAAACTTGGGTCCAGTCCCAGCTCTGCCACTGTGTGACTTTGGGCACCTTCTGAGTCTCTGTAGGGTATTATATTATCTACCTTGCTGAGTGCTATGAATACTAAATAAAAATATTTGTTAAATGCCTGATGCATAGAAGGTACTTAATAAATAATGGCTCTTATTACTATAGTAAGTGATTAATAAATTATAAACAATAGTAATATAAACGATTTTACATTTATGTAATAATAAAAACTTTACATTATGAGCTGAAACTCATGAGGGTTGCTGTGAGATTTCCTCACAATGTCATGCCAGGCTTATTTTATATTTATTCTGTTTCTGTCTGATAAACCTGGCTATGTGTTTCCTTCTTTGAGCAGCACTATAAGACGTAGCATATTAGAAATGTGTGTGTGTATATTTCTGTGGGTTCTTCAAAGGGGTGATGTTGCCTTTCCCCAGTAGTGGAGGACATTTGGCAGTGTCCAGAGACATCTTTGATAGGCACACCTGGGGAGGAAGGGAGAGTTACAGCTTGCATCTAGAAGGTGGAGGCCAAGGCTGCTGATAAATATTCTATAATGCACAGGATGTCCCCGCCCCAGCAAGGAATTATGCAGCCTAAAGGTCAACAGTGCCACCCTAGAAGCAGGCACAAGGACATCAGTGGAACATTTGTGGTAGCTTACAACCTAACAGTGAGGTAGGAGGCAGAAAAATTACAACAAATGTAAATTTTAAAAATTAAATTTAAAAAAGCATGTCAGTGTAGCACCATGTGGCATGGAGGGAAAGAAGTCCATGCGTGTCAATAACCCCTGAGGCTATTGCTATAGCAGAGCACTGAGTACTCACGGCTGTCCAAATAATGTTAATATATTCAGGTTCATAAAATAGATGGGAGATTTTCATTACCTCCAGCTCTATAGCGCTGAGTCTCGCAGACACTGACATCCGTGATAAACAGATGCCTCTGACTTCTGCCTGGAGCTAAGGGACTGCTATCCAGTGTATTAGAGGCAGAACTGATGTGGGAAAGTACATGCGTTTTGGAGTCCCAGACACTTGGGTCCAGTCCCAGCTCTGCCACTGTGTGACTTTGGGCAAGTTTGAAACCTTCTGAGTCTCTATAGGGGATTATATTATCTACCATGCTGAGTGCTATGAAGACTAAATAAAAATATTTGTTAAATGTCTGATGCATATAAGGCACTTAATAAATAATGGCTTTTATTACTATAGTAAGTGATTAGTAAATAATTTATGAAAATAATAAAAACAACTTTATATAATAAAACTATAACTTTATATTTATATAATAAAAATTTAAATAACTTTATATTTATATAACAAAAATATAAACAACTTTATATGATATATGAACAATTTAATATTCATAAGAATAAAGATATGAACTATGTTATAATATATATAATAACTAGCAAATGATTAATAAATAGTAGTTGTGATTGATAATCTGGCATCCCGAGGTCTAGCCATTCTGATACCTTGCCACTTGGCAGATAAAAGGTAATTGGCACAATCCCAGAGGCCTGACTGGGGGGGGGGCACTGGGGGTGGCAAGTTTCCCACCCATTCACAGACAGCTGCGGTGAGTTTCTGGCCCAGATAGAGGAGGGAGGGTGCCTGTCATCAAGACAGCCTCAGTGATTGAAAGGGGAGAAAGAAGAAAAGCCTGAGAGTAAATGAATCTGAAGCCGAACGACGGAATACCTGAGTTGAACTCCTTTCACCCACCGGCCGCTTCAGTGCTGCGGAAAGCCTGTCTTGCTTCTCACTCCTGCTGGCCGAGAAAGCACAGGAGCCCCACAGGACCTGCACATTGAACTAAATTACTTGCAGCAGAAAAAACTCCATCAGTGAAGCACTCATGCATCCCAGACATGTTTTAAGGGCACCGGTGACGACCTCTCCTTTAACTCATGCTTCAGTTGCAGACAGAACTGGGTTAGAATTGTGGCTTTGTTGCTTCCTCACTGGGTGGCCCTGTGATCTAGATTAAGTGACCTGTGGCTTGTCGAGAAGCAAGTTACTTCATCTCTGTATAAGCCTCAGTTTTCTCAGCTGTCCATTATGGATAGAATATTTTTCAGGGTTATTGCTTTATACATGTTATTAAATAAAAGCATATTATTAAAAATTAAATGCATCTGTTCAATTAATATTAAATATATTACTGGATAGCAATAATGTCTCTGAGGCACTTAGCTGAGGGCTAGCATATCATAAGGGCTCCATGAATGTTAAATGATCTTTTTATTATTAAATGTTATCGTTACCCTTGGGATGGCTGTAGATGAAGATCTTACTGAATATCTCCCTAATAATGTTGGTCTCAAGTGGCAGTGCTTTTAAGGATAGTTCCTGTATTGAACTTACAGTGTTTTGCATTAACTCTTAGAAGTTGAACAAGTAGGCTGGGCATGGTGGCTCACACCTGTAATCCCAGGATTTTGGGAGGCTCAGGTGTGTGGATCCCTTGAGGTCAAAGTTTGAGATCAGCCTGGCCGACATGGCAAAACCCCGTCTCTACTAAAAACACAAAAATTAGCCAGGCATGGTGGTGCATTCCTGCGATACCAGCTACTCAGGAGACTGAGGCAGGAGAATCACTTGAACCCCAGAGGTGGAGGTTGCAGTGAGCCGAGATCACGCCACTGCACTCCAGCCTCGGTGGCAGAGCAACACTTCATCTCAAAAAAAAAAAAAAAGAAAGAAAGAAAGAAACTGAATAAGTGAAATTTGTTTTCAATGAGGAATGAATAAGTTCTTTGTCATTTTTAGAGATGAGGTCTTCCTTTGTTGCCCAGGCTGGACTTGAACTCCTGGCCTCAAGTAATCTTCCCATCTCAGTCCCCTGTGTAGCTGGGGCTACCATGGCTGAAGTTTTTTTTTTTTTTTTTTTTTTTTAAATTCAAACAATATCATTTGTGTTACACTTACTGTAGGGAAAGTGAACATTATACATTAGGGGAAACTGCTTCAGAAATTAAAAATACATCATTTTTATCCTTTTATAGTTTTACATTGGTGAAAAGAATATGCCTTTGTATAACCCAAGTGTTATTTCAAATGTTCTGGCTTCCTGCCTTTTTCTTGTTCTATATTACTGTCTGTGTTAGAAGATAATAAACAGTATGTGTCCTTCCCAGCTTGAATCTGGTATCCACTGTGGGAAGCTCCTGGCTTTGCTTCATGTTCAGAAACATGATTTTTGAGGAGGTTTATGCATATTAAAAGATGGGACTTGCCTCAACTGGAACAACCTTTCATTTTTTGCTGCCTGAGCACATAAAGATGAAAGAGCAGGAAAATCAGAGTTGTAGGTCATAATAATTCCAAATGATGGTTTGCTTTGGGGCTTAGGCCTGGGTCATTTATTTTCTCTTTTACTGTCCGCTTGCTAGGGGATCTCATCCCGTCTGCTGGTTTTGAATGCCATTCACTTGCTGATGGTTCTCAGATTTGTATCAGCAGCCCAGACCTCCCCCGAGAGGTCAGTCTTGTCCACTCAACTGTCTACTTGACATCTCCACTTGGCTGTCTCAGAGGTGATCCAAATGTTGTACATCAAAACCACACTCCTGATTATAGCCCCAACCTTCATCAAGCCTGCTCTTTCCCAGCTCAGTAACTAGTGTTGAGGAATTGCCTTTGTCTCTAGCTCTTGGGAGGGAATCGCTGAATCGTTGGGATTTCCCAAGTGATAGAAGTGTTTTTGTCATTCATGGTGGGCCCCTCGGATCACCGCTGAGTGTCCGCTAATGAGATGACTCAGGACAGAGGCCTGCCATGACAGAACGACCAACTATGTGATTAGAGGATTGGGGCTCTGAGCTGAGTGATATCAACCTGAACTATGGAGAAGGGAAGGGGACTGGAAGTTGAGTTCAATTTTCTGGGCTGTGATTCAGTCACTCATGCCTACACAATGAAACTCCAGTAAAAACTCTCGAGTGAGCTTCCCTGGTTGGTGATACACATTGATGTGCCAGTAGGGTGGTAGGTTAATCTAATGGACAGCCCAGGTTGAGAACCAGGCCAGACACAACCAGCTCTTACTGCCTCTAGGCCTTTGTCTTTCCCGCCTGCTCACTGGGAATGCTTTTCCCAGCTCTTGAGATTGTCAGGCCTCAGCTCAGGTATCCCTTCCTCAGAGTAGTCTGCTCTGATGCGCCTATCTAAAGCGACCCCGCCTGTCTCCCTCTTTCTCATTACTGTACTCACTTTGTAAGACTTATTTCAGTCTGCAAGTGCCTTGTTTATTTAGGTTTACTTGCGTCTGCCTCCCCCAGGAGAATGTGAGTGCCGTGAGGGTAGGGGCCTTGTGTCAGTGCCTAACCCTATGTGAGGCATATCTAGACCCAGTAAGTACTTCTAAAGTGGTTTTTTTTTTTTTTTTGAGATGGAGTCTTGCTCTGTTGCATGCTGATTGCAGTGGTGTGATCTCAGCTCACTGCAACCTCTGTCTCCCAGGTTCAAACAATTCTGCCTCAGCCTCCCAAATAGCTGGGACTACAGGCATGCCAGATAGGGTTTCACCATGTTGGCCAGGATGGTCTCGATCTCTTGACCTCGTGATCCACCCGCCTTGGCTTCCCAAAGTGCTGGGATTACAGGCGTGAGCCACCGTGTCCAGCTCTAAAGTGTCTCTTAAACAAATAATTGAATAAATGAATAACTGAAAATACTGGCTGATTAGATAATATCATACATGGAAAAATGATACTCAATGAATTTAATGAATTTTTGTCTGTATGTAATTATCTAAATCTCTCTCTCTCTCTCTCTGTGTGTGTGTGTATAATATACCTGTTAGATTGATGCAAAAGTAATTTTGTTTTTTGCCATTAGTTTTAATGGCAAGAACTGCAATTACTTTTGTGCCACTGCAATACATACAAGCATACATGAATACATAAACACATATACAAAATATGTGTGTATTATATATCCATTTTTTTCCAGAGTGGACAGTACTTTTAAAAATACTTGACTGATGGTATAAAAATGTGAAGTACATGAACTCCATGAGCCCTAAATACCAGAAGAACACTGTGGTTTTGGCTGACAAATTGGAGATTGCTCAAGGTGGGTCCTGGGAGCAAAGGCTTCATGAAACATTCTCCTTTGTCTGACCGATTCCTGGTTCTCTCTCAGGCCCCATGGTGGAGGTCACTCTCCTCTTTGCCATGATGTGGCAGCCACTGCTCAAGACTTGATGTGCTTGTTGATTTGTCAGTCTCTTTCAGAGGACTGTGCTCTCTGAGAGTCTGCCACATCTCCACTTTCTCCCTACACCTAGCATAATGCCTGGCATGTAGCTGGAGCTCACTCTGTGTACAGAATGCCCTGGAGCACAGGGCAGTAACGGGAGGTTTCAGAGACATTCAGTCTGGCTCAGACCCCAGCTGCCACAGTAACTGTCCTGTCACCCTGGACAGAGCCTCGATGACCTCTTTAGTAAAATTGGAAAAATAGTATCTGCCTCCAAGAGTCCTGGTGAAGGACGAATAAAGACTGTACTGGGAAATGCTTTTTTATTTTTTTTGAGACAGTCTTGCACTGTTGCCCAGGCTGGAGTGCAATGTCACGATCTTGGCTCACAGCAACTGCTGCCTCCTGGGTTCACATGATTCTTCTACCTCAGCCTCCTGGGTAGCTGGGATTACAGGCATGCACCACCACACCCGGCGATTTTTTTTACTTTTTTTTTTATTTTTAGTAGAGAGGAGGTTTCACTATGTTGGCCAGACTGATCTCGAACTCCTGATCTTGTGATCTGCCTGCCTTGACCTCCCAAAGTGCTGGGATTACAGGCACGAGCCACCGTGCCTGGCCAGAACTACTTTTAAAGGCTTTGTTAATTAAATTTTATTTTAATTGTATTGGCTTCCCTAATATTTCTTCAAAGCAGGGACTAGGCCTTCCAATTGAGCCCACGAGGACTCGTCAGGGGACACTGCAGTGCTTATTTTCTGCTCGTCCCTCTGTGGCTCTTTCACTCAGTAGCATTTTCCCAGGTGTCTTGATCTGTATGTAGGGCTCTGAGCTGGTGCAGATTCTGTGAAAGTCTATCTCTCCTTTGGGTCGTTAACTCTGGAAATCTAGAGAACAGGTCAGCATCTGTGACAAGTAAACAGAAAACCGAAGGGGACTTTATGTGATTTTTCTTCCCTGATCGTTTTGAGACAGAGTCTTGCTCTGTCGCCCAGGCTGGAGTGCAGTGGCACAATCTTGGCTCACTGCAATCTCCGCCTCCCAGGTTCAAGCAATTCTCCTGCCTCAGCCTCCCGAGTTTCTGGAACTACAGGCACGCACTGCCATGCCCTAATTTTTGTATTTTTTAAAGTAGAGATGGGATTTCACCATATTGGCCAGGCTGGCCTGGAACTCCTGACCTTGTGATCCTCCTGCCCTGGCCTTCCCAAATGCTGGGATAACAGGTGTGAGACACCGCACCTGGTCCCCTGATCATTTATCTGCAATGTGCAGAGGGAAGTTGTGAGTCTGAGTCTTGAGTCTGGGGAGCTGACAAGGGCTTCTTCAAATGGACAACTTTCAGTCTGATTCTCAGTGTCATGACACTTGCCAGAGAGGTTTCATTGCTTAATTGATGAGGGTTTTGCCAAGGATTTCTTTTTTTAATCTTCAAAATTGTTAGCTTGCTTATAACCTGGGGGCTCCAAGCACAGGTTTCATTCTCTTCTAGGAAAATGGACCTTCTTCAAGAAAATAAATTTGTTTCTGAAAGCTCATTTGGATACACATAGTCTCTTTTGCTTGTTTTCTTCTCTGTTCTCTAAGCAGTTGCAAGGGAGCTTGCACTAAGGTACCCTCCCAACCTGTAAATTAGTAAATCAGGTGAATGAGGTTGTAGTCAGAAAACTGAATATGAAAGTCCATGCTAGGTGGGACTAGCTATCTGTGAAATAAATCTTAAGATTATTTGTGTGTAAATATTTGAGCAAAGAGAGGACACCCCAAACTCCATTCAAATGGACAGTAGAGAATTTATCGAAACAAGTAAATGAAGCATTATATCCCAATCATCTGGGACATTCCTGGTGCATCAGGGATATTGAGTATGAGGTTGTTACCAATAACACCATCTTCATTACTAAGGTTATTAGGGCACAGTTTCAAGGACGTGGGACCGCTAGATGTGACTGCAATTTTGAAAAAGGACCGTCAACATTTGTGGGAGCACTTACTGTACAGTAGGCACTGGAGTAAATGCTGGTGTATGTGTATTAACTCAACGATACTGTGAGGTACTATTCTTATGGCTATTTTACAGAAGAGGAAAGTCAGGCACAGAAACGAAGTCACAGAGCGAACAGTGGGGAGATGTCAATGCACCATATCTTGCCCCAGAACTTGTGGCCTGACTCACTGACTATGTCAGCCTCCTCCCAAGGCATAAATCCAATCAATTGTGGTTCACTGTATTAAGAAAGATTATGAAGACAAGAGAAATGATTAATTTAGAGAGCAGGGCAGAGGAAAGAGATTCATACTGCCGAAAGTGTGGACACACCGCTGGAAGCTGCTTTCTGCAATCAAAGGACTGTGTTGGTTAATTAGTCTCAGCTAACATTCAGTTATAACTTTAATTAATTAATTAATTAATTATGGAGTCTCGCTCTGTCACCCAGACTGGAGTGCAGTGGTGCGATCTTGGCTTACTGCAACCTCTGTCTCCCAGGTTCAAGTAATTCCCCTGCCTCAGCCTCACAAGTAGCTGGGACTACAGGCACATGCCACCATGCCTGGCTAATTTTTTGTATTTTAGTAGAGATGGGGTTTCCTCATGTTGCCCAGGCTGGTTGGGAACTCTTGAGCTCAGGTAATCCGCCCACCTTGGCCTCCCAAAGTACTGGGATTACAAGCGTGAGCCACCGGCCAATTTTATTTTATTGAGACAGGGACTTACTCTGTTGCCCAGGTTGGGGTGGAGTGGCACGATCTTGGCTCACTGCAATCTCCATCTCCCGGATTCTATTCTCATGCCTCAGCCTCCTGAGTAGCTGGGGCTACAGGCACCGGATACCTGGCTAATTTTTGTGTTTTGTGAGAGATGGGGTTTCACCCTGTTGACCAGGCGAGTCTCAAACTTCTGACGTCAAGTAATCTGCCAGCCTTGGCCTTCCAAAGTGCTGGGTGGGATTACAGGTATAAGCCACTAGGCGCGGCCGAATTGTAACTAATATTGTTTTAATGAATGTTTCTATATCATTTGCATATGCTTTTTGTTAATCTATAGTTACTGATTATTTTGTTGATATAAGTTACATGAATGCATCAATGGCTCAGAGAGTTTTGTGTGTGGCTGTGTGATATAATACATTCAGTAGAAGTGGTATTGTATCTTAAATATAAGGTATAAACTTATATTTACACATTTAAGAAAAACAGTAAAATGGCCAGTCACCTTGGCTCACACCTGGAATCCCAGCACTTTGGGAGGCCAAGGCACACGGAATACTTGAGCCAGGAGTTTGATACCAGCCTGGCCAGCATGGCAAAACACCATCTCCACTAAAAATACAAGAATTAGCCGGCATGGTGGTACGTTCCTGTAATCCCAGCTACTTGGGAGGCTGAGACAGGAGTATTACTTGAACCTGGAGGTGGAGGTTGCTGTGAGCTGAGAGCATGCCACTGCACTCCAGCCTAGGCAACAGAGCGAGACTCTGTCCCCAGAAAACCCCAAAGAACAAAACAGAAACAAAAATCAGTAAAATGCGTAGTTGATAACGAACACGCTGGAAAACTAGAACATTACCAGTACTTTACAGGTCCTCCTGCCCACCTTCCCCGGTGGTGCCCCTCTCTCTCCTTACCTCCTTCCCTTATCATGTTCCTAACTTTTCTATCTTTAATTCCCTTTCTATTCATTCTAGCTTTACCATCTGCGTATGTATCACTAAATGATTTATTGTTTACATTTACCTATTTTTTTACTCTCCATAAATGAAATCACAAATATTTTCCTGTGACTTGCTGCTTTTGTTCAATATATTTTTGAGATTTCATCCATATTGCTGTACTTAGCTCTGATTCATTTATTTTCACTGCTGAACATTCATTTATTTTCACTTCTACGTTCACGCAACAGAATGAACGTATGGCTAGACTCCATAAATTAATGTGTTCTATTGACAGTGGCCATTCTTACTGGCTTGTTTCCAGTTGGTTTACTTTTAGAGATCATGCTGCTTGAACATTGTTGTTCATGTTTGATCGTGCATGCATACATGAAAAAGTTTGTCTTCTTTTTTTTTTCTGAGACAGGGGCTTGCTCTATCACCTAGGCTGGTGTGCAGTGGTATGATCACAGCTCACAGCAGCCTTGACCTCTTGGACTCAAACGAGCCTCTTGCCTTAACCTCCCTAGTAGCTGGGACTACAGGTGTGTGCCACCACACCTGGCTATTTTTTTTTTTGCTCCTAAAAATGGATTTAATATGGCCAGATTAGTTGGCCCTTTCTGCGAAGGCCATCTCGAGTCACTCTCCAGTAGTCACAGAGTTCCTCCTAATCCCTTAAATGTCCCCTCAATATTAAGGCTCATCCAGAGCTGCACGTGTGCTTCATCAGGATTATAGCAGCAACGATTCCTCCTGTTTGTGTAATGCTTAATATTTTTTTTTCCTTTCTTTTTTTTAATGAGAGGAAAAAAGAAGAAGAAAGAAAAAGTGGGAGAGAGAACAGAATTCTTGCTCTATTGCCCAGGCTGGAATGCAATCTTAAAAAGGTATTAAAAACCTCTTTTATGAGGTCAATTGTACTTAACAACA
>CAUYQU010064877.1:0-15610 GCA_963574635.1 Cheracebus regulus | reverse complement strand
GTGTGGCTCCTTCGCCGGGAATCTCCCAGTCTGTGGGCATCAAAAATTCGTCTGCAATTTCGGCATCCACTCGCTCTCTGCGCTTTCACTGGGAGCTACAATCCCGAGCTGCTGCTATGCGGCCATCTTGGATCTCTCTCCTGTCTGCTTTTTAATAGCCTTGCAAGCTTCGGCAAGTTATCTCTCTTCTCTGTACCAAGTTTTGCAAAGCTTATGAAGGAGTTAGGTGGCTACTATTGATGACACTTATTTGCAAATGTCATCTTTGCATTTGTGTTTCCTATTGTCCTGCTAGGCAGATAGCAGGACAGAACAGATCACCCAGTAGGACTGGGAAGTTATTGAGGACGTAAGACTTAGCACGCATATCTAAGCAGGCCATGGGTTGGTACTGAGAGACTACTTAGGGAGAAACAAGGGAGAACTCTGGGTGTAGTGAAGAAGCATAAACCAGGGATTGACAAATGTTTTCTGTAAGCATCCAGATATTAAGTATTTTTGGCTTTGTGGGCTGTGCGGTTTGTCACAGCTATTCAATTTCTTTCTTTTCTTTTTTTTTTGAGACAGAGTCTCACTCTGTTGCCCAGGCTGGAATGCAGTGGCACAATCTCTACTCACTGCGACCTCTGCCTCTCAGGTTCAAGTAATTCTCCTGCCTCAGCCTAGTTGGGATTGCAGGTGCCTGCCACCATACCTGGCTAATTTTTGTGAGACAGGGTTTCACCATGTTTGCCAGGCAGGTCTCAAACTCCTGACCTCAAGTGATCTGTCCACTTTGGCCTTCCAAAGTGCTGGGATTACAAACATGGAACACCATGCCTGACCATAGCTACTCAGTCTTGTAGGGTGTTTGGATGTTCCTTCAAAATGTTATGTTGAGCTGTAATCCCCAGTGTTGGAGGCAGGGCCTGGTGGGAGGTGATTGGATCATGGAGTGTATCCCTCATGAATGGCACCATCCCTTTGGTGATAAATGTATTCTGGCTCGATTCACACAATATCCAATTGTTTAAAAGAGTCTGAGACCTCCCTATTCTCTATCTCTTGCTTCCTCTCACCATGCAACTTGCCTGCTCCCGCTTCACCTTCCACCATGATTGTAAGCTTCTTGAGGCTGTCACCAGAACCCAAGCAGATGTTGGTGCCATGCTTGTACAGCCTGCAGAACCGTGAGCCAATTAAACTTTATGAATTACCCAGTCTCAGGTGTTGCTTTCTTTCTTTCTTTTTTTTTCTTTTTTTTGAGACAGAGTTTTGCTCTTGTTGCCCAGGCTGGAGTGCAATGGCAGTCTCGACTCACTGCAACCTCTGGCTTCTAGGTTCAAGCGATTCTCCTGCCTCAGCCTCCCAAATAGCTGGGATTACAGGCATGTGCCACCATGCCTGGCTAATTTTGTTTGTTTGTTTGTTTTTACTACAGACAGTGTTTCACCAGTTGGCCAGGCTGGGCTCTAACTCCTGACCTCAAGTGATCCACCCGCTTTGGGCTCCCAAAATGAATGCTGGGTTTATAGGTGTGAGCGACTGTGCCTGGCCAGGTGTTTCTTTATAGTAACACAAGAACAGCCTAATACACATGACTGTGTTCTAATAAAACTTTTTAGAAACATTTGAATTTCACATGATTTTCATGTGTCATGAAATATTATCCTGTAGATTTTTTTCTTTTTTTGAGGCGGAGTTTCGCTCTTGTTGCCCAGGGTGGAGTGCAATGGCATGATTTCGGCTCACTGCTATCTCCGCCTCCCAGGTTCAAGCGATTCTCTTGCCTTAGCCTCCCAAGTAGCTGGGAATACAGGCATGTGCCACCATGTCCAGCTAATTTTTCATTTTTAGCAGAGACGGGTTTTCACCATGTTGGCTAGGATGGGCTCGATCTCCTGACCTCAGGTGATCCACGTGCCTTGGCCTCCCAAAGTGCTGGGATTACGTAGTAACACAAGAACAGCTTAATACACATGGCTATGTTCTAATAAAACTTTTGGAAACATATGAATTTCATATGATTTTCGTATGTCATGAAATATTATGCTGTGGACTTATTTTTCAATTATGTAAAAATGTGAAAGCCATTCTTAGCTCATGGGCTAAACTGTGTCTGTGGGCTGTAGTTTGCCTTCATGGTGTGGACCATGAAGGAGGAATGTTGGCTGTTCAGCCATGGTTCTCAACTAGTGGGATGTGTGGCAGGGTGTGGAGAAGACTCGGGAGTCTTGTCTCCTTTCAGTGAGATAGACATCTGTAGAGTCATACAATAGCATTACTTGAAAGCAAGGGATAATTTACATTTAAGACAGGAAGGGACTGTCAAGGAATGCTGGCAGGATTGAATAATTTGACAGAGCTAACACTCTAGAATGTATAGAAGAAAAATATAGTTTTGAAGCAGATGTTCAAATTGCATCATGGAGAAGAAAACAGAAAGGCCAGACAGCTGAGACCATAGTATGGATAAATTAAACATCAGTATTGACTCTTTTGGGAAACTTTTTTTTTAAATTTCAGTATTTCCCTTTTCTTTTGATTTTTATCTCTGGCTTGCTGTAGTAAGAAAAATGCTTTAAAAGTGATAGGATCCATTGGCTGTGACACCAAAACCACGGGCCAAGAAAAGTAAAAATACATAAATTCGATTACATTAAAATTAACTTCTGTGCATCAAAGGACACCACAGCATGAAAAGGCAACCTATAGAAGGGAAAACATATTTGTAAATCAGATATCTGATAAGGGGTTAGTATCTAGAATAAATATAGAATTCCTACAAGACAACAGCAAGAAAACCTTTACCCAGTGAAAAATTGGGCAAAGGACTTTTCTGTGAACAAATAAACATTTCTGCATAGAAGATGTACAAATAGCCAATAGATATATGCACAGATATTCAACATCACTAATTATTAGGGAAATGCAAATCAAAACTACAGTGAGATACCACCTCTACCCATTAGGATGACTATATAACTAGTGTTGGCAAGGATGTGGAGGAATTGGAATCCTTGTACACTGCTGGGAATGTAAAATGTCCATCTTCCATGGAAAATAATATGGAGAGTCCTCAAAAAAGTTTAAAGTAAAATTATCATATGATTCAGCAACTTCATTTCTGGGCAGATACCTAAAAGAATTGAAGACATTCTTGAAGAGATATTTGTATACTTGTATGCATAGCAGCATTTATTTATGATAGCCAAAAGGTGGGAGCAACCCAAGTGTTCATGGACAGGTTATTAGATAAATGTATCTATACACAACGAGATGTTATTCAGCCATAGAAAGGAAGGAAATGTGGACGTATGCAATAAACCTCGAGGACATTATTCTAAATGAAATAAGTCAGTCATAAAACGACAAGGACTCTGTGGTTCTACTTACATGAGTTATCTAGAGTAGTTAAATTTATGTATAGAGAAAGTAGAATGGTGGTTGCCAAGAGCTGAGTTGAAACCCCATATCCATTAGCAGTCACTCCCTTTTCCCTCACCTCTACCTTTCAGGCCCTGGTAACCACAAATCTACTTGCTGTCTCTATAGATTTGCCTATTCTGGACTTTTCATATAGTATGAAAAGTACTATAGAATAGAATAGAATGGGGAATTATTTAATCGGTATGAGTTTCAGTTTTCCAAGATGAAAAGAGTTCTGGAGATTGATTGTATAGTAATGAGTTCTGGAGATGGGTTGTACAGCAATGGTAGTGATGATATTAACACTCCTGAACTCTATACTTAAAAATGATTAAGATGATAAATCTTACATGTATTTTACTACATAATAATAATAAAGTGAATAGAACGCTGAATGGTCTAAGGTAGTAGTGGCTTTGTTCTAGCGGTGGTGAAGTGATGTGGCAAGCAGGAAGAAAGCTCTGGTGGGAGTAGCTGATGGAAATTATGCAAAGTCAGGGGCTAAGGAGTGTGGAAAAAAGTCCCACATGAAATACAAGATCTGGGGAATTGCACTGGTGGAAGGACCTACCTTACAGTTCATTTCTTTCACTAAATTTATGAAGAACGTTTGCATAAAGTAAATGAAGGGTGGTTGTGGTTGGAGTGCAGGAGGGAAAAGGGAAAGAATCTCAGATGAAATGGAAAAGTTAGGCAGCACGTCAGTCATGCAGGGTGGTGTAGATCCTGATGAAAAGAGCAGAGTGAAACAACGGAAGGATTTGACGCAGAAGAGTGACACAATCAGATTTGTATTTTAGAAAGTTACCTCTGGTTGCTAGGTAGAGAATGGATTGAAAAGTAACAAAAGTGGAGAAGAGGCTATTGCAGAAATATGGCAATTCCATTCTTCAGTATATAGTCAAGAGAATTGAAAGCATATATAGCAACATTATCCTAGTTTAGGATAATGGCAATGGAGATGAAAATATGTTGATGGATTTAAAAAAATGTTTAGGAGGCAAAATTAGAATCTGTCAATAGATTGGATAACAGGGTGAGCCATTGGTATAGATCTGTGTTCTAATATTCTTTCATATCTGTTGAACTTTCTTGGTTTAATTTATGGGGTTTTCTTGGTTTGCCTATTTCGTAGCCAACAAACACATGAAAAGTTAATTCATTAGGGAAATCTAAATCAAAACCACAATGAGATACCACTTCACACCCACTAGGATGGGTATTATAATAATAACAATAAGCAGAAAATAACCAGTGTTAGCAAGGATGTGAAGAAATTGGAACCCTTGGAACATTGGCTTTTACATTAGAATAAAATGGTGCAGCTGTTTTGGAAAACAGTTTGGCACATCCTTAAAAAGTTAAACATACAGTTGCCATTTGACCCAGCAATTCCACTTTTCAGTATATAGTTAAAGAAAGCATGACCACATAAAAACTTAGGCATGAATGTTATGGCAACATTATTTATAATCACCAGAGAGTGAAAACAGCCCAATGTTCATCAGCATATGAACGATAAACAAAATGCGGCCTATCCCTACATTGGAATATTATTTAGCAACAAAAAGGAATGAAGTCCTGATTCATGCTACAACATGGATGAACCCTGAAAACATGCTATGTGAAAGAAGCCAGTCACAAAAGACCACATGTTGTATGATTCTATTTATATGAAAAGTCCAGAATAGGCAAATCTATAGAGACAGCAAGTAGATTTGTGGTTACCAGGGCCTGAAAGGTAGAGGTGAGGGAAAAGGGAGTGACTGCTAATGGATATGGGATTTCTTTTGGAGGTGATGAAAATGTTCTGGAATTCAGTTACACAACTTTGTGAATATACTAAAAACCACTGAATTGTATATTTTAAAAGAGTGAATTTTATTGTATTTGAATTATATGTGAAAAGTTAAAAATCAAAGATCTGTTTGATTGTCAGCATCTTGAACAATGGTTTTATTAAACATAGATACGAAACTTCTTGAGTCATATGTTCCCAAATAATTTGCAGTATGCATCCCATAAAATAGCTTTTTAATTAACTTATAAACCAATCCCCAAAACGTACTGAAAAGCATATAGAAATTATATATCGGATATTTGAAACATGAATTTCTGAAAAGTTTCCTTGTTGAAATGATCTAAATGTTCAGCTTAAATAAGCATCTAGTTTTACAATTTCACATGTAAGAGAGAAAAATGATTACATTCACATTCCAATAAAGAATTTATTTAAAAATATCATGTTGGGAGTTACTCTGGTTTCATTTCAATATTTTGAAAACAAGAGACAAGTACATGTATTTGTAGTTGCACATGCTACTGAGGGGCTACTGTTTGTATTTTTTGTAGAGATAAGGTTTTGCTGTGTTGCCCAGGCTTGTCTGGGACTCTTGGGCTCAAGTTATCCACATGCCTGGGCCTCCCAAAGTTCTGGGAATTACAGGCATGAGCCACTACTCCTGGCCCTCAAATTCTGTAAATAAAAATAAATACATATAATTTAACCCCATCAATTGTGTATTATCAGTTATTTTCCTAAATGAGTTCACCATACAACATAATCTGTTTACATAGTTTGTTATATAATCATTGACATTAATGTTCAAAAGGTCATGATTAAACCCTTTTAATAAAGACTATTAAACAGTTACAGGCTGATATGGTTTGACTGAGTCCCCACCCAAATCTCATTTTGAATTCCCATGTGTTGTGGAAGGAACCTGGTGGAAGGTAATCAAATCATGGGAACGAGTCTTTCCTGTGCTGTGCTCATGATAGTGAATAAGTCTCACGAGATCTGATGGTATTATCAGGGGTTTCTGCTTTTACATCTTCCTCATTCTCTCTTTGCCTGCTGCCATCCATGTAAGACATGACTTGCTCCTCCTTGGCTTTTGCCATGATTGTGAGACTTCCCCAGCCATGTGGAACTGTAAGTCCAATGAAACCTCTTTTTTTTAGTAAATTGCCCAGTCTCAGGTATATCTTTATCAGCAGTGTGAAAATGCACTAATACAGTAAACTGGTACCAGTAGAGTAGGGCATTGCTGAAAAGATACCTGAAAATGTGGAGGTGACTTTCTAAGTGGGTAACAGGCAGAGGTTGGAACAGTTTGGAAGGCTCTCAGAAGAAGACAGGAAAATGTGGGAAAATTTGGAACTCCCTAGAGACTTATTGAATAGTTTTGGCCAAAATGCTGCTGATGATGTGGACAATGAAATCCAGGCTGAGGTGGTCTCAGATGGAGATGAGGAACTCGTTGGGAGCTGGAGCAAGGGTGACTCTTGTTAACGTTTTATCAAAGAGACTGGTGGCATTTTGCCCCTGCCCTAGAGATGCGTGGAACTTTGAACTTGAGAGAGATGATTTAGGGTATCTGGCAGAAGAAATTTCTAAGCAGCAAAGCATTCAAAAGATGACTTGGGTGCTGTTAAAACATTCAGTTTTATAAGTGAAATAGAGCATAAAAGTTCAGAACATTTGCAGCCTGACAATGCAGTAGAAAATAAAATACCATTTTCTGAGGAGAAATTCAAGATGGCTGCAGAAATTTGCATAAAAACCGAGGAGATGAATGTTAATCCCCAAGATAATGGAGAAAATGTCTTGAGAGCATGTCAGAGGTCTTCATAGCAGCCCCTCCAATCATAGGCCTGTGGGCCTGGAGGAAAAGATGGTTTTGTGTGCTGGGCCCAGGGTCCCCATGCTGTCTGCAGCCTAGGGACTTGGTGCCCGGTGTCCCAGCTGCTCCGCCTGTGACTGACAGGGGCCAACATAGAGCTTGGGCTGTGGCTTCAGAGGGTGAAAGCCCCAAACCTTGGCAGCCTCCACGTCATGTTGAGCCTGTGAGTGCAGAGAAGTCAAGAACTGAGGTTTGGGAACCTCCACCTAGATTTCAGAAGATGTATGGAAATGCCTGGATGCCCAAGGAGAAGTTTGCTGCAGGGCTGGATCCCTAATGGAGAACCTCTGCTAGGGCAGTGAGGAAGGGAAATGTGGGGTGGGAGTCCCCATACAGGGTCCCTACTGGGGCACTGCCTAGTGGAGCTCTGAGGGGAGGGCCATAGTCCTCCAAACCCCAAAATGGTAGATCCACCTATAGCTTATACCATGCACCTGGAAAAGCTGTAGATACTGAACACCAGCCTGTGAAAGCAGCCAGGAAGGAGGCTGTACCCCGCAAAGACACAGGAGCAGAGCTTCTTAAGGCCATGGGAACCCACCTCTTGCATTTAGCATGACCTGGATGCAAGACATGGAGTCAAAGGAGATCATTTTGGAGCTTTAAGATTGACTGTCCCACCGGATTTCAGACTTGCAGGGGGCCTGTAGCCACTTTGTTCTGGCCAATTTCTCTCATTTGGAATGGCTATATTTACCCAATGCCTGTACCCTCACTGTAGGTAGGAAGTAAATAAACTGCTTTTGATTTTACAGGCTTATAGGTGGAATGGACTTGCCTTGTCTCAGATGAGACTTTGGATTGTGGACTTTTGAGTTAATGCTGAAATGAGTTAAGGCTCTGGGAGACTGTTGGACAGGCATGATTAGTTTTGAAATGTGAGGACATGTGATTTGGGAGTGGCCAGGGGTAAAATGATATGGTTTGGCTGTGTCCCCACCCAAATCTCATCTTGAATTCCCATGTGCTGTGAGAGGGACCCAGTGGAAGGTAATTGAATCATGGGGGCAAGTTTTTTCCTGTACTGTTCTCATGGTAGTGAATAAGTCTCATGAGATCTGATGGTTTTAAAAAGAGGAGTTCCCCTGCACAAACTCTTTGCCTGCTGCCATCCATGTAAGACACAACTTGCTTCTTTTTGCCTTCCACCATGATTGTGAGACTTCCCTAACCATGTGGAACTGTAAGTCTAATTAAACCTTTTTCCTTAGTAAATTGCCCAGTCTTGGGTATGTCTTTATCAGCAGCATGAAAATGGACTAATACAGAGGCTTTTATATACCAAATAGCAATTTACTGTTAAATGATGTATTAAAATA
Organism: Cheracebus regulus; assembly: GCA_963574635.1. Classification (NCBI taxonomy): domain Eukaryota; kingdom Metazoa; phylum Chordata; class Mammalia; order Primates; family Pitheciidae; genus Cheracebus; species Cheracebus regulus. The sequence continues at coordinate 7,197 of CAUYQU010064877.1, read as the reverse complement.
ATTTTATTTTAGTCCAAGATCTATTGGTATTGCTCAGAACCTTTAACTTAAGCCCTTAAGTATGCTTGAACTTTGAGTTAAAGATTCATCTTGCTAGTGTCAAGAGGAACAAAGCAAGAGTCTTAACCTCCCTCATCAGGTGGTGGACTGTGCATACTGATTGCCAGCATGTTCCATCTCCTTCAACAGACAAGGGACTAAAACAATTGCCATACAGAAGCTTTTTGGCAGGTTTACATATAGGGATGAAGAGGAAGTAGAAGGACCAGGCTGTTTGACCAGGCTTTTCTTTTCTGTTTTTCTCTTTTTTTTAAGAAAAGGTCTTGCTCTGTCACCCAGGCTGCAGTGCAGTTGCATGATCACGGCTCACCACAACTTCAGCTTCCTCAGGCTCAAGTGATTCTCTGACTTCAGCCTCCTGAGTAGCTAGGACTACAGGCATGTGCAACCATGCCCAGCTAATTTTTGTGTATTTTGTAGAGATGGGGTTTTATCATGTTGCCAAGGCTAATCTCAGACTCCTGGGTTCAAGCAATGCTCCTACCTTGGCCTCCCAGAGTGCTGGGATTTCAGTTGTGAGCCACCATGCCCAGCCCAGGCTGTTTTCTTTCTGAGAAATGTTTCATTTTCTATTGCAATTATTTTTTATTTTCTTTATAACTTTTCCCTTCATTCTTTTTCACATTTTGATCTTTTGTCTCCCTTTTTCTTAAGTGGCCTTAGTTTTTCTGAATGATTTTCAGTTTTGTGTATTTAATCCTTTTTGCATTTCTAAAGGAGCAACTACTAACACAATTTTTTGTTGTTTAATGACGTCAGGTTTTGCCACTGCCTCATGACTCTCAACCTGGTAGAGAGCTTTTGGAAGACCATGTAGAGAACAAAACAGCTGAAAACAATGATCACCCATACATAGTCAGGAAGAAGCCCACTATGATGTACAGAAGGCCCAGCCCCTACATCTCCAGGGCTGGGAGCACTCCTCAGTCTGCTCTTTCTCTAATTCCTTGGCAGCTTCTTTCCTGGAGCTATCTATCTCTTCATCATTCATCCAGTTTTGGAGAATCATCAAAGGTAAATGTATTATTAGTAAAGAATTGAGTGAACAGGCCTGGGTTGTCCAAACCTTGCACATTTCAAAGAAAGTTTTGTCCCTTAACCAGCACGTTGGAGATAACCTCTAAGCTTGTGGTACATCTTGCCTATTAAAAATGTTAGCATGGGACCTTTGCTAACAACGTGATTCATAGTGGGGGCCTTGGCTTTGTGACTGCAGTTTGACCTCTGGAGGGGCTGGTAACTGAGTAAGGTTACCCATGTGGGCACTGCATACCTACAATACCAACCTCCAGTAAAAACCCTGAACACTAAGGTTCAGGTGAGCTTTCCTGATTGGCAATGCTTCAGGTATGTTACCACATGGAGAATTAAGGACTGGGCATATGACTTCACTAGAAGAGGAAAACTGGAAGCTTGCACCTTGTTTCTCCTTGACTCTGCCCTATACATCTTTTTCCTTACTGATTTTAAGCTATAACCTTTTGCTGTAATAAATTGTAACTGTGAGTATAATGGCTTTGCTGAGTTCTGTGGGTCTTAGCAAATCATTGAATCTGAGGTAGTCTTGGGGTCCCCCAGTAATAGTAAGGCAGCCCAGTCAGTCTTTCTGGCCCCCTCTTGAGCTCCTTTGTACTGGAATGAAGTAGTGGGAGCCTAACTAAGGCCCAGACACTCACTTGTTAACGTTTAATACTGCATTGACACTGTGAGGTGTAGAGTTAGTTTTGATCAACTCAGTAATATTCTTGCCATACCTAAGGATGTGGGTAACCTGTCTCTTACCCCCAACGACCTCTGCTAGAGAGGTTCACTAATCTACCTTAACCTGTGTATGAGTAGGCCACAGATTTTGCATTCAAACATGTAGATGATACTGATTGTAGACTGACTGGACAATTAATTACTAAGATATGGCTCTTGTGTATGACCCCAAACCCATTTCATGTTTTCTTCAACACCAGGGAGTGGTTTTATAGAAGCTTGCTCTTGCCATTAATCTACTTTGCACACATCGGTAGCAAAAGCCAAAACATACTTGTCAGCATGTGAGCAGGACCCGAGGCTTCACCACTAGCTATAGTGTCTGGGCTTTCAAGATTCTTAGTTCCCTTAGCTTTTAGAACTTCTACCAAGAGTTTAACCCAGGAGTTGGCAAGCTTGTTCTGGAAAAGGGTCAGATAGTAAATATTTTAGGCTTTGCAGGCCATTTGGTCTCTGTTGCAAGAGGAAGCAATCCTGCATAAGCTCTCTCAACAAAGTTTGCCCTTCCCTTTGGAATATCCACTTAGCTGGCTCACCACTTCATCAGCTCTATCACTGAGGGCACAGTGATCTCTGTCACATTCCACTTACTCTGTGAAGATGTTCGGAGCATCCTTACTTATACCTTGAGTGAGTCCAATTTTATTCCTTGGTGCCTTTATGCTAATAGATTTGTGTCCATGGTGGCACTGGGTAGGGGGTGGCATGTACCTATTTAGATAGCTCAGTTCCAGGACATGAATCTGAAGTATGACACAGCTAGACATAGCACTCAAATTCAAAGATCCCATGTGGAACCCTTCAAATGTAACTCATGAACCAGAGTCCTCCCCTTGTCTACAAATTGAGTCTCCAGCAACCATCTAAGAAAGGTAAAGTTGGGAAGATGGTTGTCATTACTCTTCGTTGTAGAAAAGCCCTTCCCTATTGTAATTCACATTGCTGTCCAGCCCATTTTCTCCTTAAGCCTTATTGCTGTAACTTATACCTGCTGATGTCCAAACTGCCAGCATCAGCATTTCTTTGCCTGAGTCTTTCTTTGGTGGTCCAGGTCTTCTCTGCGTGTACACCTCAGGTTGGAAATACCAGGGAAATAATGCCACTCCCAAACCCCAGGAATCTTCAACCGGTGACTTACAGCTCCTTTGTGGTTATGGAAGTAACTCTGAAGGGTGTGTTCTATATTGGCTTCCAGAGTGTCCCAGTGGGATTTTTTTCAGTTAACCAAAGTGGTAACTTGCTTAACAGTGTACCCTTATTGACTGTCTTCCTTTCCCCACTCTCCCAGGGTTTCTAGGAATTACTGCTAGATAAACTACTTGCATTTGAATCCTTGTCTGATCTGCTTCTGGGACAGGACAAATTAAGAAACCTGCTAACTTGACTGCTACTCATTGCTTCCCTGGGCTCCTCTTCTCCTTTGTTGCTTCTGAATGCGAACTAATTCCTGATGCAGGTTTAGGCAGTTCTTCCTGTAAACCTTCATGTACAGAGTCTAGGCCCAGTGGGGTGGAGAGTGGATTGGATATTATGCCATTGGTCTTATGACTCTACCATCTTGGTCTACCCCAGGAGTGTACTCTTGCTGTGTAAGCTTCCAGAAGTGGCCCAAATGCACACTCTCTCAGTCTTCATTTTCATTTTTTCTTCTGCCTGTTCTTTGAAGTCTTCTTTCTTTGACCTCTCCCTTTCTTACTCGAATCCTTGCCCCTCCATTTCCTGGGATTTTCCACCCACTTGTGGAAGAAATCAAGTCCTAGTCTCTTCTCCCATCTTGCAGTTTCCACTGTGCTTGCTGCTGTGGTCCTAGGAGAGACAGTGGGGGTGGGGCAGAGGAGATACACATGAGAAATTATGGCTGCCACTGCTTTTTTCCTAAAATAACTGCACTAATGGTGACAGACAGGGTTTGATTGCTGAAGAGGACTTGCAGGAACCAAAATGACAATGGTTTGGTTTATTGCAGGAAAAAGATCTAGATTAGCACCAGCATTAAAGTTAGAAAATTTGTCTAAGAGAAAGGCTGCTTTACCACAAGGGATCTGAAGAAGTGAGAACTGACCTCCAGTATTCTCTCGTTGTAAGGGCCACACATATGTATGTCCTCTGTTGGACTGCGAACCACTGACACATGCATGAAATACCCTGAATCCAGGGAACATAAAATGGAGCCTCAGTTGAGGTTTCTTTTACCTTGCTGGTCACATAGGCATATTCTTGCTATGTCGTCAGCCCCAGTGGCAGAGCCCTCTTGGGGCTCGTGAAGACCAGCTGCAAATCATCAATCTCACTGGTATCAACCAGCAATGCTAAAAGCTGGAACAAACTGCTCCGAAACTCCTCAGACCCATGTTACAAAGCAATGTGATTAATCAGTACATTTCATGTCTTGATAGGGGTCAGTGCCTTGCAGGTACTTTAGCAAAACAACTCAGCCTTCTGGAATGAGCATTCACAGCATAGTTCACTGCCTCTGCTACCAATCATCAAGGCCTTTTTAAGACCAAATGATAACTCTTGGTTTGAGAGCAATTACTTGCATTATAGCATCATATAATCAGATCACATAATCAAAATGTACCTAATTCCAAACATCTATAATACCTAGTAAGGGGTTGGTACAGATTTAGACAACTGAACAGTTCAGTAGTACTAGCACAAAATGGAACAAAGTTGCTCATATTTTGGACTACATTTTTAATTCTATTTCCTCTGATTTACAACTCTCTGCTCTCTCAGGTATGCATCTATGAGTGATTGAAGGGTGGTAAAAATAATTCATCAAGTCTAAATCTTCTTCAGGCCAATTTTATTCCATAGCAATAGTGTTGTGAGGCAGTTTTAATTCAATCTCAAAATACATTTGATCAACCACCTCAGTATTGTTATAAGTTTTATTAGCCTCTACAATATTAAATTTACTTGTGATTTCTATATTGTAGTACTGTAATACATGGTATAATATAAATCAGTCATAATGACATATTATTTTGTCCCTCCCAACAAAATATGCCTTTTCTCATAGGAGTGGAGGTTAGAGGCCATGTCTCTGTTATTTTAGGATTCCAAACCTCTTGTAAATTCCTTTCTCTGGGCATATGGTTTGATGGATAGCATTTTCCTGGGAGGAGACATGTCCCCCAGCAGGGCCTATTTAATCCCCATTGGAAGTTATCTAGTCCTATTTAAAATGTGTCTAATACTCACAAGTTACACTATAGAAAAATAATAGTACTCAGTTGTGGCACTAAAGTTGTTAAAGAGCACCTCAGTATGTTGTATTCTTCAATTACGAATTTCTATGGACTGGGAAACACATCAGCCTCCCCTAAGTGTGTATCCTGTGCTTCTGCTGTGAAAATCCTAGGCCACTGTGCCTGGGATAGCTCAGACTCCATTTGAATGAAGATATCTTGTAACCCAGCTGTGTGACAAGCAAGCCCACTCCCATCACTTGGTCTGGGCATGTGGTCTTAGTGTGTACTCTAATGCTAAACTGTTCCATCAATGCTGTGTTGTCATTTCAGTTGCCATCCTTGTCATTCCGCCTGGAGGAGGATGTCTTGCAGTTTCTCCATTTATACCAGAAGTCTTTTTTTTCCCCTCTTCAAAATATCTTTCTTCATTGAAAAGGAATTCCTCTTCACCAATTCCTCTCAGCCTAGCTCTGAATTCTCAGAAGGCTCCCTTATTTTAAGAGAGCCAGTGAAGTTGGATCCACTAGACCCACTGTTGATGTTGAGTACTAACTTCTTTCTTATAATTAGGAAATAAACTTGGATCCTACAATGTTGACTCTCTCAAACTAAAGCCATATGAGTAGTACTCACTGCTAAATGAATTTTTTGTTTTTGAGACGGAGTCTCACTCTATTGCCCAGGCTGGCATGCAGTGGCATGATCTTGGCTCACTGCAATCTCCGCCTCCCGGGCTCAAGTGATTCTCATGCCTCAGCCACCCGAGTAGCTAAGATTACAGGCACGTGCCACCAAGCCTGGCTAATTTTTGTATTTTCAGTAGAGATGGGCTTTCACTGTGTTGGCCAGGCTGACCTTGAACTCCTGACCTCAAGTGATCCACCCACCTCAACCTCCCAAAGTGCTGGGATTATAGGTATGAGCCACTGTGCCTGGCCTCTAAATGGACTTTGATTCCAGTATACCATAATGCTTCCAATACCCATTCACATAGAAGTCCTGATTTTTCATTCTCAGTACTTGAGCCTGCAAATTAGATTTAATTATTTTCCTTTCTCAGTGATCCAAGTATCTCAATTGTTCCTCCACCTCTTTATGTCTCTCCACCCCCAAAAACAGGAACAAGAACTACTTTTGTACATAATGTTTTGACAGATGACATGCCGAAGATGAACGTCTTCCATCATGTCCCAGTATCTTCTTTAAAGTTTCATTATCATAATCAATGGTTGCACAATGCTCATTTAGACTAGTGTTCATCGGTGTTTTCCAGATTCAACTGGATATGTATTCCATAGTTTGCTTCCCAGTTCAGGTTTTCAATCATAGCTCTATCCTGTGAGAAATGGAAACCAAAGGATGTAGCCATATTTGTATTTTTCTGAATAGTTATAGTCAGAGCTGCTATCCTTTCATCCATTTTGAGGACGAAGACCACTTTCAGAAGTGTATGTTATGTTCATTGAGTTGGCTACAGTCCTGCTTAGTTCTTGATTCTTCAGAAAGAAGTTTTAGAAAACTGAATCCTTTACTGCAAGGGCACTGACTTAAAGGTAAAAGAGAATATTATTCTTTTGCTCTGAGATTCTCTCAAGGCACCAAAATTATATTAATTTTTCCCTTTTGTAACATTCATTTATTAACTATCCTCCCCTCAGTAACAATTTAGTCTTTCTTCCATTTATCATTAATTTAAATCCAAACCTTTTCCACTAAAGTAGGTCCCACTGGTTGAGTCACTGGACTATCCTATATTTTTGGTAGCAAGATGAGATATTCCAGTGTTTCCTTTTGGGGTCATTCCCAATAGTAGGAGATCACATTGGATAAAAACAAAGAAAAGGTACTATCCTTCCATGAAGCAACAAAACATTTGCATGGTCAGCCCCACCTTGGCAAAGTGCAGGGAACAGATAATCCATGTCATCAATTGCTTTAGAATTTTTGCATTTAGGTTCAAATCTATCTGTCTGTCTATCTATCTGTCTATCTATCTATCTATCTATCTTGTTTTAGAAAATATAAGATTTGGGGATTCTTTTTTTTTTTTTTTTAGAATAAAAAGAATGAAAGAGACAAAGGAAGAGGAAGAGATTTTAGAAAAAGAGAGAAAAGGAGAAAGAAAGAAACAGCAAAAGAAAGAAAAAATGAAAGAGAAAGAGGAAGAGATTTTAGAAAA
>CAUYQU010064876.1:0-13649 GCA_963574635.1 Cheracebus regulus | reverse complement strand
CACCTGTTTCTTTTATATATATATATATATATATATATTTTTTTTTTTTTTAAAGATGGGATTTCACCATATTGGTCAGGCTGGTCTCAAACTCCTGACCTCAGGTGATCCGCCCACCTCAGCCTCCCAAAGTGCTGGGATTACAGGCGTGAGCCACCGCGCCCGGCAACACCTGTTTCTTAAACAAAAAAAAATCAGGAAAAATACGCAAACTGCTAATAGCACTTACCATGAGAAGTTGGGGAAAAGGTGTTTTTGTGTTACACTGTGGTACTGTTTGAATTTTCGCACAAAGCATACGTTAATTTTAACTCTCTCTCTCTCTCTCTCTATATATATATATACATATATGTGTGTGTGTGTGTGTTGTCAGAGGCATTCCTTTCCGTCTACTTCTTACTCCCAGACTGCACTCACATCCCAGCCTCTGCCCAGCCCTCCACCCACCACCTCCAGCCCCAGCCCCACTTACAGATGCAAGCAGCGGCCAGCAGGCGGCTGGCAGCATAGGGGGCGAAGCAGCTTGGGAAGAAGGGCTGTACCATGTAGTTGGCAAAGGTGATGGCAATGATGGCCTGGCTGGTGGGCTCAATGATGAGCAGGGAGGTCCAGAGTCTGATGAAGGCAAGGAATCCTCCAAAGGCCTCCAGGATGTAGGCATAGCTGGCCCCAGATTTCTTAATGGTGGTGCCCAGTTCTGCGTAACAAAGGGCCCCAAAGACGGAGAAGAGGCCCCCAACAGCCCAGATGACCAGAGAGAGACCAAAGGAGGCACTGTACAGGAGGACACCCTTGGGGGAAACAAAGATGCCCGAGCCGATCATGTTCCCCACAATCAGGCACACGCCGTTAAGCAGTGAGATCTCCTTCTTCAGCTTTACCTGCTCGGGCCCTGGGCTGGCCCCATCACCCAAAGGGGAGGTTTCCACCTCATGCTGGGAGCCCACTTCATACTCAGTGCTGTCAACCATGGTGGAGGAGAGGAAAGCCTTCACCAGCTTCCTGGCATTGCCCTTTAAGGAAAAAGATGATGCTATATATTAGGTGGTTGGCAATTACATAGAACCTCTACCTGCCTCCAACACAGGCTAATAAGGGCAGCCTACCCACCATTGCTGAGCCTTCCAAATAACCTTTTCTCCAGCTCACTGATCAACTTGATTTTTTTTTTTTCTTGAGACAGAGTCTCGCTCTGTCGCCCAGGCCGGAGTGCAATAGCGCAATCTGGGCTCACTGTAACCACTACCTCACAGGTTCAAGCAATTCTCTGCCTCAGCTCCCAAGTACCTGGGATTACAGGCACTTGCCACTACACCTGGCTAATTTTTATATTTTTAGTAGAGACAGGGTTTCACCATCTTGGTCAGGCTGGTCTTGAACTCCTGACCTTGTGATCCACCCGCCTTAGCCTCCCAAAGCCCAAAGTCCTGGGATTACAGGTGTGAGCCACCAAGTCCCATTTTTTTTTTTTTTTTTTTGAGATGGAATTTTGCTCTTGTTGCCCAGGCTGGAGTGCAATGGAGGGATCTCAGCTCACTGCAACCTCCACCTCCTGGGTTCAAGCGATTCTCCTGCCTCAGCCTCCAGAGCAGCTGGGACTACAGGCACGCACCACCACTCCTGTCTAATCTTTTGTATTTTTAGCAGAAACGGGGTTCCACCATGTTAGCCAGGCTGGTCTTGAACTCCTGACCTCAAGTGACCCGCCTACCTGGGCCTCCCAAAGTGCTGAGATTACAGGCGTGAGCCACCTCACCTGGCCCCCCAACTTGAATTTTTAAGAGAAGGCACTCATTCCCCAGAGAGAAAGTATTTGTCTGTCATCATTAGGATATTGCTGCCCACCCAACTCACCAAATAGAAAACTAAATCTTGGCTCTCTTTCTGCTATGATACAAGACAGGCATGGGGGCAGTGTGGCAGCTCCCAGAAAAGAATAATAATGGCTTGAGCCTGAGTTTTCAGCCTTATCCAAAACCCATCTTCCCTCCAATTTCAGCTTCAGCAATCACCTGTGCTGAGATACAACATTAGGAACCAACCTTACAAGCAAGGAATCTGTGGGAGCGCCTCACAATCTACTCTTTTTTCCAAGGACTCTACGTGTGACAAATCTAAAAGCTTCAGAAATCTGCTAGAAACCCACAACCATCCTCCTGCCCAAGGAGCATCCCTTAACCCTTAGCTGGAGTGTTCAGCCCTGGCAAAGCCCAAGTAGATCCACCTCACCCTGAAAGAAGAACGGTTATTCTCTTTTCCTTGCTCTTCCTTTCTTTTCCTTTCCCAGATACCTTTTCCAGTCTCTGGTATTCCAAGCCTCCTGCTATCAGATCCCTCACATCAGCATCGTTAAATCACCCAAAAAAGTATGAATGAGAGAAAGTGATCCAATGTACAGCGAAACCTAGAGATGACTGAAGGCAGATGATAGCCATTCCCTACCCCAGAGTTGCTGCTGGAGAGACACCACCCAAAGCCAACGCAGGGACACAGCTGTAGCCAGGCAGCACATGCAGGAAAACGCCGAGCAGGAGACAGCTGATAGGAAAACAAGAGAGGCTAGTCAAGCAATGGAGAGATATTAGGGCGAGGCACTCAGGAGAGGAAGCGATTAGACACTGCACAGCAGCAAAGAGGAGGGTAAGCAAGGTGAGCAGGAATGAGAGGAAAGGGTGGAACGCACACTCACTCCTTGGTCCTGGATATAAGCAGGTTCTCACGGCAGTGCCAGCAGCAGTCAGGGAGAGAAGTGCCTTCCAGGATCTGTGGTCAGACGCTCCTCCTTTCCAGCCAGCAGTAAAAGGGAAGGTCAGACAAATGCCTATGGATTTAAGCAAGAAGGGTGGAGGAGGCGAGGCAGCCAACAAAGGAAGAGATGAGGGAGAGGGAAAGGAGTATTAAGCAACCGTCTGGGTCCAAGGTTCACTGACCCTTCACATCTGCAAAAGGGGCAGCTAGGAGCTCTTGGCTCAGCACTTTCTGTGATAAGAAGGCGTTCTCTCAGGAATCTCCTTTGTCAGCTATGCTCTGGGACTGGGGGCCCAGAAGAAAGGACAGTCAGCTGGGTGCAGTTTCTGTAGCCCTGAGGAAACTGTCCCAGAGCCAGTTACCTGAGGACAGGGCAGTAGCTGGGAAGGAATACACAGCACTCTGTGTTTGTGTGTGTGTGTGTGTGTGTTCTCCATGCCCCACCCTAGCCTCTCTTCTCTCTCATCCCAAACATTTAAGAAAGGGAGGAAAGTTGCACAGTGTGACACAAAGGCTTGTTCCCATGCTGAGATTACAGGAAGTGTGACTGGGCATTCTAAGAGAATTCTGCACACTTCCTCATGCAAAGAGAGACGGGGGGCTTGCCTCCAAACCTGAGCCACTACCTCAAAGTCTGAGCTATTTAAAAAGAAACACAGTCAAAAGATCAAATCTCCGACTGCATCCCCACCAGACCCATGTGCCCTTTCATCCTTGAGAAAACATACCAAGATCTTTGGGATGAGCATAAATTCCTATAAACACCTTTCCCAAATACAAGTTTACTCTGCTTTCCTAAAAATATGAGGAAATCAGATTTCACTGAATTCTATTGGACAGACAGGCCCAGAACAGGCAGAAGAAGCTGAGCATTTTTTTGAAATCACATGGTTTATTCTGTCTTTATTCTTTACTACCTTTATTGTTTACTTCAAATCTGGTATTCTGCATCTCTTTTACCAACAGAAATAGACCCTATCCATTCTGAAATCCAACTGTCTGTCCCTTCTCACACCTGTTCTAATCCTCTTTATTCTACAATCAGAGAATAGAGATCTAAATATCTCTGAGAGACATCTCTACCCTACATCCTTCCATTCTAGCTCTTTAAACTTTTAAATTAGGAGGAGGATTCTGGTGTTAGCCTTCCCAGAGATCATGCTTCTCCCAAGACAGGCTCACAATGATCTGAAATCCTTCTGGAGGAAACTATCCTTTTCTCCAAAATGCTTCTGTAATAGTAATTGCTATTGAGCACTTACCTGGGCCAGACACACTTCTAAGCACTTAAGCACATTATCTCATGGAACCACCAGAGCTCATACACTCTTAATCATGCAGGTATACTATCTCTCCATCTCCCCATCCCCTGACCTGCCCTAGTCTCTAGGCCTTCCTTTTATATTATTTTTTTGAGACAGGGTCTTACTCTGTCACCCAGGCTGGAGTGCAGTGGCACAATCTCGACTCACTGTAACCTCCACCTCCTGGATCAAGTGATTCTCATGCATCAGCCTCCTGAATAACTGGGATTACACGTGGCTAATATTCGTGTTTTTATTTTAGTATTTTTATTTTATTTTATTTTTATTTTGAGACAGAATCTCACCCTGTCACCCAGGCTGGAGTGCAGTGGCATGATCTCTGCTCACTGCAACCTTCGCCTCCCAGGTTCAAGCAACTCTCCTGCCTCAGCCTCCCGAGTAGCTGGGATTACAGCTGCACACCACTACACCCAACTAATTTATTGTATTTTTAGTAGATTTGGGGTTTCACCATGTTGACCAGGATGGTCTTGAACTCCTAACCTCAGGCAATCTGCCCACCTCAGCCTCCCCAAGTGCTAGAATTACAGACATTACAAGCATAAGCTACTGTGCCTGGCCTAATTTTTGCATTTTTAATAGACACAGGATTTCAGCATGTTGGCCAGCCGGACTTGAACTCCTGACCTCAAGTGATCCACCTGCTTCTGCCTCCAAAACGATGGGATTACAGGCGTGAGTCACTGAGCCCAGCCGATGGGAATTATCTACATGAATTACCTGGGGGAAGATGTAATCAGACTAGATTAAAAAGAATGCCTCTGTCATCCTTCAGCCTACCGCTTAGGCTAAAGTCTCCAACAAAGTTTGTTCATCTCCTTCCTGGCTGCCCCTCCCCTTTCTCATTGTTTGCAGGGATAAAAGGCGATTACAAGTCCTCTTGGCAGTGCTGCTATTGCTAGGGTGCCCACTTCTAAAGCTAACAAAAACACACACAAACACATTACCATGCCTGCCCTTTTAACACCAAATTCACTGGCACCAAGGGGTGGGCATGTGTCCTAATATGACGTAAAAGAAAGGAAAGAAGGAGTGACAAAGGAAGGGAAAACTGTGAGGAGGAATGGGGAGAGAAGTGTACAAGGTTTCGTTCCTGACGGGTAGCATCTAAAAAGTGAAGTCCTCTCCAAGGAATCTTGAGACAGAATCTGCTGGGGGTAAACCCCACATTCCAGCAAACAGCACACCCTAGTGGTAGCACCAGGAAGTACTATGTGTGAACTCCAACCTACTTCAGTCTGCCCATGCAAACTAGGCAAGGGAGGCTGCCATTCATGGAGAATTTGAACCCCACCCCCTTCTTTTTTCAACCACTACCTAGAATCCTGGACAAGAAGGCACCGTCTTTGGCAGCTCACATTTCTCCCTAAGACCTTGGATCTTGGCGTAATGCTTCCACCATTCAGGCTGCCTGGGACCAGCAGCACCGCTAGGCTCTCCCAAAAGGGCTCTTCTACCCGTTTTTTTTTTTTTTTTGGTTTTTGGGTTTTTTTTCCCCCCAAGACAGAGTTTTGCTTTGTCCCCCAGGCTGGAGTGCAATGGCGTGATCTCTGCTCACTGCAACCTCTGCCTCCTGGGTTCAAGTGATTCTCCTGCCTCAGCCTCCTGAGTAGCTGGGATTGCAGGCGCCCATCACTGCGCCGGCTAATTTTTGTATTTTTAGTAGAGACGGGGGTTTCACCATGTTGGTCAGGCTGGTCTTAAATTACTGACCTCATGATCTGCCCACTTCAGCCTCCCAAAATGCTGGGATTACAGGTGTGAGCCACCGTGCCTGGCCTACCCCAAGTTTTACATGAGAAACCCTGTAAGATAACAGCAGCCCTTGTCGTCTTTCCCTGTCTGAGATGCATTCATCTCTGAGGACCCAGTAGAGATTACAGAACAACACACTCATCCTACAGGCTGTGGAAGAAATTTGATTCAGAAACAGGCAGCAGGGTACCCAGTATGCAGTGCCTGCAGTGCCGGGCAGAGCAGCCAATGGAACCCCTCACCCTAACCTCACCCTTGAATGGCAACACCAAAACACACTTCCTCCAGGAGCTAGCACATAATTTGGGGTCTTGGCTCCTCAGCCAAGCTCAGGGAACTACTGTAAGAACACACTTTCTCTCCCAGAGACCCCATGTCTCTTCCTGGCTCCAACCAGTCTGTGCTGCCTCCCCTAACAACAGAAACAGAAAACAGATACACTCTGGCACGACTGGATTTCCCCATTACTCCAAGCTAGCTCAGCCCCTCCCACCCTAGTTCTCTGTTTGTCTTTCTATATTCCACTGTGGCTAAGACAGTCCCTTTAAAAAAAAAAAGGAAACAAGAAAGAAATTGTTTACTCCTGTGGCCAGGGTTTCCATTAACAAAGGGCTGAAGTCTCTGGGCAGAAGTTTCAGCCCAGGAAGGGACAGCGTTGGGACCAAGAAACAGGAGGCTCTTAGGTCACCACTCAGTCGAGTTTTAGCACTGGCTCCATCCTCCTCCTGCACTTCCCCTCTCGCCCATTGTTCCTCCACTCCCGACTCTTACCAGTCCAGTGATCTTTGGGCAGGTGCAGGGAGGAGGGGCTACCAGCTCAGGAGAGGGGAAGGTACTAGTTAGGAGAACCAAGGGTATGGCTCCCACTGCAGCAGCTGTTGACTCTGAGGAACGGAAAAAGCAGAGGGTGACGGGGACCGAAATGGAAAACAGGAAAACACATGTGTGACTCTGGCCAGCAGCGGGGAGGGGCCAGAGGATGGGCTGGAGCTGGGACTGCCCGATCAGACCCAGAGGACCTCAGTGCCTGCCAGCCTCTGGGCACCTTCTCCACTCTGAGTCTCAGCTCCTCCTCCTCCCTACCTCAGCACCTCGCCGCTCTTCCTTACGGCCCTACATTTACTGAGCACTTAAGCTTTCCCCTCCATTGACTGTGACTTATGATGCCTCTTGCAACTCCCCTCATCCCATTTCCTTCTCATCTCCTACTCCTGTACTATCCGTAGTCCTGCAGAGGGGATACGATCCCACAATCCCACGGTTAGGGGAAGGAAACTCTGCAGTCTCGTCTCAAGAGTGTCAATGCCACTTCAGCCCCTAAAGCAAGCCAAGAGAGGTAATGCAGGCCAAGGAAGACCACTTACAGGGGGACAGCCAAGCACACATTTAGACACCAAGCAAGCTCACTCACAGATGAGTTCTCCAGTTGGTTCAGGTGATATCGATGTGTGTCGCCAGGTAAGAGCCAACTGGGCCGTGGCACCCTGGTCAGACTAATGAGTTGGCATCCCTTCAAACCGGTGTCATTTAAACATCTGTCGAATGTTTACTTAGCAGAGGTGGGGGAAATACCGATTGTCCTGGAATAAAAACTGTGTAAGTCTTTTTATATTCAAAATTAGAAATTATTACAAATTTTCATCACATGCAATCTTCCGAAGCAAATAACTTCTTGGTAAACATGGTAAACATATTAAACCACTTAAAATGTAGATAATAGTATAAATCTCTTGCCTTCAGGGAGCAGCACTTCACAGTGCATCATGCATTTTTGGAATTACAACTGTGACTAATACCTTTAAGCAACTGTCAGCTGGCTGGCTTCTGGGCTACACCCTGCAACTTATACTGGTCTGTTGCAAAATTACTCAAGATGCAAGTAGTCCGGGTAAGGAGGTGTCAATAAGTCTATGTCACTGGATGAAAGCCAACTCATATTTCACCAAGACACAGAAATCAGAGTTCACTGGCACCAAATACCTGAATTATTCCAAGGATAATTTAGTGTCCTTTAGACACTCTCAGCCTGCTACGAAACTTGCCTGCCCCTAATTGCACTCTGGGGTCGGGTCCAAATTGTAAGGGAAGTCCTAGGAAGAGAGAAGCTGTCCTTGTCCACATGGGCCCCCACATGGAGTCTTCCTCACTCCACTCCAGCTTCACTGGCTTCCCTGCTGTAGCCACACAGCAAGCAAGATCCAGCCTCAAAGTTTTTGCAATTCCTGTTCTCCCTGCCTGGAACATGCTTCCCAGTGATATTGTCCATTTCCGGTGTCATTTGTTTGCTGTCACCACCCCCACTAGAATGTAAGTATCACAAGAGCTTTGTTCTCCATTGTATCCCCACAGCACAGGGCTCAGGTAGACAGTTAATAAATGTTTGCTGGGTTAATAAATGGATGAATGAACTGTTATTTATTTGATTTCCCAGCTGCCTGGGCTCCTGGGCATGTCCTTGAATTTGCTCTCCACACCCTCCTGTGTGGCTGCAGCTCTGGCTCTTAAGCAGGGAGTACTCCAAGGTACTCTTTTTGATAGTAACGCATTAAAGGGAAAGAGGAAAGTATGGTTTTCATAGTTTTACTGGGAGGCCTAGAATGATTTGAAATGGGCTTTTGTTTCATTAATGGGAAAAGCAAAGTAAAACAAAAAGCTATCATCTAACACTCTTGCCCTGGATCTGGGAAATTCTTGTCTGCTCTACCTCACACCCAGGCTCAGGTGACAGATCTGGGTGCGGCGTGGAGATGGCGAGAGCAAAGTGCTATGACCGCAAAAGGGAGAAGGTCAGAGGAGGAAAAGGCAGAGGGAGGCGAACGCCCAGGTTCAGGTATATCCAAGTGGGCTCAACAGACGAACTTCGAAGCAAAAATTCTTCCACTCCACACCACACGCATGCCAGCGGCCCTTCCCCCGAAAAGCTCTCCCCTAGCCCAAGATCCTCACTGGCCGATCCCAGAGCTGTTCCCATCCCCCTCTCCGCCCCCGCCCAACCTGCAGGTCTCACTCACCTTTGTCCCTTTCTCCCATCCCCACCCCACAATCCACCCTCGCTTTCTCGGGGCCCCTGCCTTTTCCCTTTTATTTCCCTCCTCTTGGGCCCCCAGTCTGCAGCCCTACGACAACGCCTTCCCAAGCCCAGACCCAGCTACCGTCCGCCTTCAATATCCCTCTGAAGAACAGGGTCGCCGCCGAGGCCCAGGTCTGGCTGTAAGGGCCCACCTGAACTCTGCCTTGGGGGACGAGGACCTCACCCCACCAGGGGTCCCTTCCGCTTCCTCCACCTGGCCAAGCAGACCCCGCCCTTCCCCTCGACTCTATGAAGCGCTAGAAGAGGGGGTTGTGGTGGGCGTCGGCGAAGGGAGCAAAGGTCCAAGCACCGAGGCCTTGAATCCGCTCCCCTGCCCGCTGGTCGCTCCCGTAGAGCTGGATTGCTGCGGGGTTATGAAAATGACCGCGGATACCTTTAGAGACTGGTCCTCCACCCCACCCCACGAACGCTCAGCTGCCTCTTCCCTCCCTCCCAATCCCGGCTTATGCTGGCGGCCCGACCCCTGGCCACAGCCGCCTCCGGCCCCGAGATGCTTGGCTGAATCTGGGTAGGGTGCCCAGACCAGGAAGCCCTTTCGGTGGCGGGGATCGGAGCGAGGGGAGGTGCCTGCTTGGAGTGGGAGGAGGGCTCTCCCGGAAGGCAGTCTCTTCCACCCTGAGTTCCCGACTCCCCGCCCCGCCCCCTTGGGGGAGCTGTTGCATCAGCTTCCAGATTCCAAACCAAAGAAAATGGACCCCACTAGGCTGGGAAGGCGTCGGGCAGTAGAGCTGCCGCCAGGAGGCAGCGCTTAATCAAAATTGTCCCAGCCGAGGGTGCCCAGGAGATCGGAGTCCCAGGAGCACCTTTAATCTAAAGTCTAGGCAGCAGCACGGACCTAACAAAAAAAAGAGTTGCTGAATAGTTCAAGAAGAGGGAACTGGAAATGCTTCATCACGTTTTAAGACTAAAAGATGGCTTGTAGGCCGGTGCGGTGGCTCACGCCTGTAATCCCAGCACTTTGGGAGGCCGAAGTGGGCGGATCACGAGGTCAAGAGATCGAGACCATCCTGGCCAACATGGTGAAACCCCATCTCTACTAAAAAAAAAATACAAAAATACAAAAATTAGCCGGGCGTGGTCTCATGCGCCTGTGGTCCCAGCTTCTTGGGAGGATGAGGCGGAAGAATCGCTTGAACCCAGGAGGCTGAGGTTGCAGTGAGCGAAGATCGCGCCACTGCACTCCAGCCTGGCGACAGAGCAAGACTCCGTCTCCAAAAAAAAAAAGATGGCTTGTAAATAATACAATTACCTTTTATATACCTTTTATATACCTTTTGGACAGTCTAGCTTTTGCGTTTTTTTAAGCCAATGTTGACGCTCTGCGGAGATCCAGAGAGCCACCGCCTTCAAGACCAGTTTGATAGAAACACTCAGGGCTTAAGGAACTTCCCAGCCGCCAGGCAAGGAGGAATGTAGTCCGCAGTCTTGATGTGCCCATCTTGAAGCTCAATCATGTAATACCTAATTTAGCCAGTACTGATACAGCAGAGATTTCACAGCTCTGAAAAAAGAAGCAGAATATGTTACAATAAAATATGTAAATAGTAATTTACCTTCCAGGTAACTGGGACTATGGCACCCACCACCTTGCTTAGCTTTTTTTTTTTTTTTTAAGAGACAGAGTCTTAGCAAGGAAAAAAAAAGAGTCTTAGTCGTCTCTACTAAAATTACAAAAATTATCTAGGCATGGTGCTGTGTGCCTGTAGTAATCCCACTTAGGAGGCTGAGGCATGAGAATTGCTTGAATCCGGAAGGCAGAGGTTGCAGTGATCCGCGATCACGCCACTGCACTCCAGCCTGGGCGATGGAGTTAGACTCTGCCTCAAAACAAACAAACAAAAAATGCCGGTCGCAGTGGCTCACACCTGTAATCCCAGCACTTTGGGAGGCCAAGGCTGATGTATCACGAGGTCAGGAGTTCGAGACCTGCCTGGCCAAAATGGTGAAACCCTGTCTCTACTAAAAATACAAAAATTAGCCGGCCATAGTGGTGCACATCTGTAATCTCAGCTATTCAGGAGGCTGAGGTAGGAGAATCACTTGAACCCGGGAGGCGAAGGTTGCAGTGAGCCAAGATCGCACCATTGCACTCCAGCCTGGACGACAGAAGGAAACTCCCTCTTAAAAAGAGAGAGAGTATAGAGAGTATTGCTGTGTTGCCCAGACTGGGATATCAAAATGTTAAAGCCAAATACAGGGCATGATGCCCTTGAAAAGCAAAGGAGTTTAAGAGAGGAACACGTGAAGCACAGATGCCTGATGCTTCACATTATTCTTAACTCCACTCTGCCAGTTGGAAGTCCAGAGGTTAAAAGGCATTCAGTTTAGGATGACGAAGCTGCTTTCCTGTGGCTTCTGCGGCTGATGAAGTCATTGAGGAGTGCTGTCCAGGTGCCAGACCCTCCTTCCTCCACCAGAGTTCCATGAGGTCCCTGAGAATGCTAATGATGTTAGTTGTCAGCATTCTGGGTTTTTTGTTTCTCTCTCTCTCTCTCTCTCTCTCTCTCTCTCTCTCTCTCTCTCTCTCTCTCTCTCTCCCCCCTTCTCAAAATCTTAGTCCCACTGTCCAGGAAGGCTGAAATGAGAGATAGCTGTCTGGGTGAGGAGCGCATACTACCTTCTCCCTTTTCCTCCTGAAGGAAAAAAAAAAAATTAAATCCTAGTTAATATTTCTGCCATTTACACCCCACGATTGTCCCCCTGCCTTATCACACTAACCACATCAAAGGATAAATTTAGGGAGGCCCAGGCAGGAAGATTGCTTGCGCCTAGGAATTCAAGACCAGCTTAGGCAACATAGCGAGACCCCCATCTCTACAAAAAATATATATATATGTACATATATATATGTACAAATATATTTAAAAGGCTGAACTTGTCTTCCTTCCTTTTTTGAGACAAGAGTCTCGCTCTGTTGCCTAGACTGGAGTGCAGTGGCACAATTTCAGCTCACTGCAACCTCCACCTTCCAGGTTCAAGTGATTATCTTGCCTCAGCCTCCTGAGTAGCTGGGATTATAGGCGTGGGCCACCACACCCAGCTAATTTTTGTATTTTTTTAGGGGGGGGTGGTTCACCATGTTGACCAGGCTGGTCTCTAACTCCTGACCTTGTGATCCGCCTGCCTTGGCCTCCCAAAGTGCTAAAATTACAAGGCATGAGCCACTGCACTTCTAAAGACCCTTCTGTTCCCAGATTTTCCAGTTCCAGTGAAACTTCCCATTCTGCCCCCAAAGTCCTCCAGCTCTGGCTCCTTGACTCCCACATCTGTTAAGTAATTGCATTTGTCCACTTTTGCATGCTATGTTCATATTATACACATTATTTGTTCACCTAAATGCATGTGCCCCACCCCCCTACATTTTTTTTTTTTTTTTTTTTGAGAGATCTTGTTCTCTCACCTAGGCTGGGGGTAGTGGTGTGATTACAGCTCACTGCAGCCTTGACCTTCCCAGGCCTGGCTGTGATCCTCCCACCTCAGCCTCCCAAACAGCTGTGACTACAAGCATGTGCCACCATACCTGGCTATTTTTTTGTATTTTTTTATAGAGACAGGATCTCACCATGCTGTCCAGTCCGACCTCGAACTCCTGGGCTCAAGCAATCCTCTCATCTCACTCACCTCAACATCCCAAGTAGCTGGGACCACAGGAGCATGCCACTATGCCTGGGAAAACACACACACACACATACACACACACACACACACACACATTTTTAGTAGAGACAAGGTCTCGCTATGTTGCCCAGGCTAGTCTGCAACTCCTGGGCTCAGTTGATCCTCCAGCCTCAGCCTCCCAAAGTGCTGGGATTACAGGCCATGAGGCATGGTACCTGGCCAGCTTGTCATCTTTTCTGTCAATCCTGTATGTTGACACTTGGGTAATTCTTTGAGCCTTTGGCTTCTACTACTTCATTCCCCAAATGTAAACTATGAGACTCCAGCGCTATCCACCTCAGCTGTCTATCTCGGGGCCAGCCAAAAGCTCAAGGAACCAAGCTTGGGAAAAGTGTTTGGTTCAATATCTTGATTCCTAAAAAAATGACAAAGCAATCTATACAATGATTGCTTCTTGGACTGTCTATCTACTTTACAGGTTTATTGTGAAAATCAAAGCAAATCATTTATGTGGAAGGTTTTGATAAGTAAAAATGAAGAGTATTAATGCAAGATGATAGTGATACTGTATGTCTTATTTCTCTTGCTTATTTAAGTCCATCTGTTGGCTTCTAGCCAAGTTTCTTTTGTTCCCATCCCTTCTTACTCAGCCGTAGCCTGTATTATTGTTATCAAAAATAATTGCTTTTACTTCTTCAACCAGGATCCACCCTTCCCTCTTTCAAAGCACAACTCAGAGCCACCTCCTGTGGAAAACTTCCCAGTCTTGCAGAAGGAAATGATAAACTTCCAGAAAGATCACTATACCACTCCCACAGGTTCCTCCAGTCAGCACATGTCTGGCCTATGTGAACCCCCAAAATTTGAGACAGGTCTCAGTTAATTTTAAAAGTTTATTTTGCCAAGGTTGAGGATGCACCTGTGACACAGTCTCAGGAAGTCCTGATGACATGTGCCCAAGGTGGTTGGGGCACAGCTTGATTTTATACATTTTAGGGAGACAGGAGACATCAATCAATATGTATGAAGTACATTAGTTCCGTCCAGAAAGATGGAGACAGCTTAAAGCAAGGCCCCCACTTCCAGGTTACATAGGTGAGACACAGATTGCA